>CAJVPN010001315.1:0-15403 GCA_910592215.1 Entrophospora candida
TTCTTTTTCAGCTAATTGCTTTTTCAATAATTCTATTTCATTTATTAGTGCTTTATTTGTTTGTTGTTGTTTGTTTATAATGTTTACCATGTTGGAAGACTTTTTATTAAGGTGTACAAAAAAATTATCCTTATCTTCCCCTCAGACCAGGCTTGGCTGTTACCATATGAGCATTGATCATTGATGAGAGTTGGCACTTGTGTGATGTTCACTTTGTGTTATCCTGACCTATAGGACAAAGATGGGTACCTGAAACTGGTTTGAAGTTTTGCAATTCGGGAGGTTGCATCCTAGGTTATTGTTTTGAGGGACACACTAGAACTGCTTTGAAAATCTTCCAAACTAATGTTTGAGTTTCAAAGTGCAAATCTAGATGCACTCACTCACAAGCAAAAGTTTTGACCTAGGGAAGGAGACTGGTTGGGCAAAAGCCTAGATCCCTACCTACTTTGAAACAACAATAAATCTGGTTAATCAAATAAAAAATTCATCAAGAAAACAAAAAATTCAAAAAAATAATTAATTTATACAAAACACAATCCATTTTATGACATTTCTCTTGTTAGATTCCACTTTGATGCCAAAGATCAATGTAATCTAATGCTCCACATAAGCCAGCTTGCAAGCCAAATAATTTCTTTACCTAGAAGTAGGATCATTGCAAGAAGCTTTTCAGCCTTTCCTTGGCCAGGTGCTGTGAGGGAAGATTAAGATTCAAATGTCCTTGACAATGATGCAGTTTCAATAAACTCCAGTGCCTTGTCCCCCCCCCCCCCCTGAAAATTTAATTGCATCATCTCATTGGGAGAAACTTGGTCAGATTAGCCTTTGTACATGAAGAACATAAGAGAATGATTGTAATGTCTAAAAGCAATGTATGTGCTTTAACATCTGTAAAATCTCCATAATCAAATGTCACATATTGAATTGTTTCTTCTGCAACAGTTGTGTTGCCTGACATTTTCTTATATTTAATATTAATATTATTAGTATTGATTTAAGGCAAAACAATACCAATTATTTATTATCCTATAAATACCTAAATAAATGACAAGTTCATCTATGCATTGATTTCAACATTATATATTTTATATAAGTAATAAAAGATACATATCAATACATTTATAAAAATAATAAAATAAATAAAAACCGTGTATCTCTCACAAGAACATACCATGCTAAACAACATCTACATTTCCACATCTTGTAAAAAAAGTAAATTGTTTTTCCAAAAAAAAAAATCAATCATGTAAAACCGGACAAAAATCCAATGGGGACAACTTGTACAACCCATACATGTAAATAAAATTTTTTTTTGTGTACATCATTAATTTAACTATTTTTTTTCTTTTTTAAATTTTTTAAAAAATCCACAATACAACAAGAGAAAGAACAAAAAGAACTAAAGTATATTCAACAATAAATCAGTAAGTGTTATTATTGATCAATTTATTGATCTGTGACATGACCATTGATGTATGTTTCGCTCTTTAATTTTTCACTAACCAACTTTTTTAAAAAAAAAGAATAGAATCACAAAATAATAGAAGTAAAAGAAACAACCTTGGGGAGTGTTATAAGTAAGCATTAATTTTTAATAGTGGTGGTTTCATGGGACCACTGCACAATAGTAATTACTCACATATGAAACAAAATATCATAAAAGTGTACATGAAGATGTTGAAAATGGCGATTCTGGTGATAATATCATCAGGAAATTTTTTCTGACACAAATTTATGTAATATTATGGGGCCTGCCATAAACTTATGTAAATAGTGTAATATTATGCAAAAATTGCACAAAAATTACACAATTATTACATTCAGTGTAAATATTACATCCTTTTTATGTGAAATATTACGACATTTCATATTAAAACTTATGGATGTAATATTACAGCAGAAAAAGTTTCCTGATGATTAATGGAGTTGTCAATGATGTTAATGAGGTATGCCCTTTTGATTGATTTTTAAAGTTATGATGTATTTTGAATCAGATTTCTCCACCAAAATATTTTATTTATATAGTCTAATGGTGGTAATTCAGGAAAAATCAAACTAGTAAGTTTAAATCTGTCAAATAACTTTGCAGCATATCATTTGCCCTAAATCATTTTCCTTTTTTGATGTGATAGACTGATAAAGAGAGATTGTTATCTAATGAAAAACAAAATGATGAAAGCTGGACACTATCAACTGGTACAAATGTCTCAGAGATATTAGAAAAATGCACAAAAGATGACAAAAAATAAAGAATTCCTATAGTAAGTGTAAATAATAGACCAAACAATTTTTTATGTACATTGCTAATTTTTAGTTTTCACATTTTAAATCAGCCCAGCATATTTTGGCATTGTAGATCTACTGATGAAGATACACATTTCAAGGATATGTTTTTTAATAAGAATGGGTTGAAATGAAAAATGATTTCAAACTAAACATGAAACTTGAAGATCTATCAAGCATCAGGAAATTAATTTAGCATAAACTTGCATAAATCTTACAATGCTGATGCAATATTGCATAAATCTTACAGTGCCGACGTAAGTTTTACACTTTTTTATTATTAAACTTACAATTGACACATGTAAAATTTTTTTATATTTTCCAGATGAAAGGATGAAGAAGATCCGCTTTTTCAATTAATGGATAAGATCACACAGGTTTGATTTGAATATTCATTATCATTTTTATTAATTCCAAGTATCAATATTTTAACAAAAGCTTATTCTTCATGATCTAGATAATTGACAAATCACCCAATGATATAATCACAGCAATTGAAAAAAATTGTATAATAGATGTAAGTTGCTTGTCTGTAATTGTATATACATACAGCCATTGATAAAATCAAATATATTCTTAGATTCATGTTTTTGCATTTTTCTGTATAAAGGATAATCAAAAAATAAACACTATTAGATGACTTGTACAAACTTAGTAAGTTATTTGATTTTTTTTTTTAATGCATTTTATATGCATTTTTCATTTGTACTAAACTGAATATATTTATTTTGCAAAGTATTTTCAATCTTGATCATATGCCCAATTCTGTCAGTGAAAATTATTTTTCAAGCTCATTTACTAATATGATTACAAAAGGAATACTTACATTTGAACAAAAATTTTCCTATGATGAGTAAGTTTACAGATTTCTGTTATCTCATATTATAAATAAGTTGTTCATTTAACAAATGGCATTATTATTTTAAGGGGAGAAACTGAGAGTTTGGTTTCGAAAATGGTATTAAACCTTAACCAAAAACCTACAGATAGAGGCATTATTGGCCAGAAATGTGATTTTCATATACAAAAGGATGGGTTTGAATATTTGATTGGTTTGCATGCTGATGGGTTACCTGAAGCTTGTAAATCAAAAAAATGGAATGATAGAGTTGACTTGGCAGTGGCAATGAGGGATGTCCTGTTAAAAGAAGGAATTGAAAATAATGGGTCTGGGACACTTTACCAATACCCACTTTACTGACAAGTAGGGTTTGTATTCATGGATACCATTAAGGGGGTTACACACTAATAAATCAGCAAAAAATCCCTTAAAAACACTTGATTTTAATAGTGTGTAACCCTGTGTGACATCCTTACAGTATCCGTGAATACAAACCCTACCAACAAGACACTTTGCCAACAACACAACAGGGTTACATTTAATCTCTACACAACAAAATGCCAAAATATCATGTTGTGTGTTGTCAGTAAAGTGTCTGGGTCCAGAAAATAACAGAGTCAGCTCTAAAATATTTAAAAAAATCTACACATTAGGAGTTTGCAGTTATGGTATGTTTTTTTTAAGATTGTTAGAGAAGACACTAAAACTAAATTTTTTTTTAAATATTCTAGGCTACAATTATAATGTATACGCCATGGATTGGAAGGCTAAAAATACCTTAGTTTACTCAAAACAATCAAGCTCCCTCAATCACTTGTCCAGATACCAATTCTTGAAAGAATGGTGACATTGTCATTAAGGGTTGAGGTTTAGTATCTTTCCATAGAAAACTTTAAAAAAAATTGAAATTTCTAGATCTAAAGTCCTTATAGAAAAGGCTCAACTCTATTGTAATCGGAGAGATTTGGAACTGTTATGTTCATATTCTATATGCACAGTTAGAAGAACATCAAGAATAAGAAAGTAAAAGAATAAATAACTAAACGGAAATAAAATTTATTAATTTTTTATACATATATCACAATGTCATTAGTTTACAAAAAAAAAAAAAATCCAAACATTTGCTTTTAACCAATCTTTTGCATCATGCAGAATTAGCTTGGATTTTGATGATAATAAATGTAAATATTCACAAAATAAAGATTTTTACAAATTAATAATAAACAATTAATTCTTTTGTAGCAAATTTTACAAGGTTGGGGTGCTTGGTTTTAAACTATTATGATTGACTTTAATATGCTAATAAATAAAAAGATTACATCTTATTTTTACAAGCTACTAAAAACTTTAATAAAGAATCTGTTTAAAATATTACAATTGTTATAGTTTATATACATTGCTATTTCATTTATATTTTATTTGAGTTGATAGATATATGTAGCTGTATCTACTTTATTTTCAAAACTCAAAATTAATTTAGAAAATGACTGGTAATTTGGAAAGCAATACTATTTCAAATGCTTCCAACTGTATTTTTGGTTCCATGGTAGATTTGATGTAAATAAATTTCATATTCTAGAGATAATCTAAGCAAAAACAAATATCGTGATCACATTACATTGGTGATGTTAAACAAACATTATTGATCCCTGAAATCTTTGGTAATACCAATGTTCACTTTGTCTGGTTTTGTTGCAGCATACCCCATATGCAAAAAATAAATAAAAATAATACATTTACGACTACCTTTTATGTCTCAAGTCAATTATACAGCATCCATGTATAAATAACATTTTTTATTAGTATGCACTTTCTGATATGTAATAAATAAAAAAAAAATAATATATCTATGGCTACCTTTTATGTCTCAAGTCAATCATGTATAAATAACGTTTTTATTAGTGTACTTATTATTATCCCAATATGTAATAAATAATATGTATGTATGTGTTGCTCTAGCACAATTACCTTTATGTCTAAAGAAATAAATGAAAAAGAATAAGAAGTGTAATTGAATCATTAATTTTTGTGCACCTTGGTAAAAAATATGTATACTTTTTGGAATTTTTACCTCTTATTTAGATCTTGCAATCTGCTGGATTAACTGGGTTATTTTTAACCAAGCAAAGCTTTCAAAGGAAGTTATGTTCTTGGAAAACATTCTTTTTGTCACAATGTATTTTAGTCATGTTACTAAGTTATGCACCTTAAAAATTTTTGATTCTCATCTAATTTTTGATAGGACCAAGATCTGAGGATCTTATTTTGCTCAAACATAAAGAAATAACTTAAAAATAATATGCAATGTGCATTACTTTTTTTGTACCGATATTCCTCTTTTTTTTTTTACTTTAAAATAATTGAAAATTCTGTTTCACAATATAAAAAAGATCGACGTTCAATTTTGTCAATTTGTGTGATAAATGGATGTCCATTATGCTCTCAGCTTTTTAATTACCTTCCTAAAAAGTATAAAACTCAAGGACGAATTTGGCACCTAGTACTAGTACTAGTAAAATAAATATTATCATTTTTCTTGCTGATTTTTTTTTAACTTATTGAATATTTAATTTAATTCAAAATTTATATATAGAGAAAATAAAAAATAAAAAATATTTGTCCAGTATAATTAATAATCAAGAATGCATTTGCTTTAACTTTACCACACATGACATTAAATGTTGATGAAAACATGTTTTAGATATACGTTGCAATGAGTCGAGTTGCTTCACTGGATAAATTACATATTCCATTTCTCCAAGGTAGCTTTAAAAGAACATAAAGATTAGATGTTATAAATTGAGATAATCTATAAATTGTTCATTTCTACAATGTTTCAAGTAAAAAAAGGATATATAAAAATAACGTGACTGTAGGAGTCCACCAAAAATTTCGTGATGATATAAAAAAATAGTTTCGTCATTGTAGTTTGTGTAGTTTGTTGAGTTTCCAAAAAGAGATTCGCTATTTTTTAAAAATGATCCAACTAGTGTTGTGTGTGAATGCGCGTGAAATTCAAATTAGTCAATCAGAATTTTGTATCGTAAAAATCTATCCCAAAACTTAGTTTCAATAGCATTCATTGCATTAAAACACCTAAATGATAAGGCAAAGTCCGAATAGTTCAATGATATCCATATATAGGTAAAACGGGATCAGGACCAGTATCAAATTTCGAACTCTTTTGTGACACACAATAGTAACAGTAATAGTAATTTAGAAGCAGTGGAATTTATCGTATCAGTAGAAGCATAATTTATATCAAATGATAATATTAATATAGAAAACTTTGTGATTTATTTGTATGTCATTGTAATAATAATGAAATTCAAAATTATTATTTTAATGAATTTATCTAAAGTTTATAGTTTATGGATGATCCTAAAGATCAAAGATTCAGAAATCTTGTCACAGAGAAAATATTTTTTTATCCTTTATTATTCTCCTGTAATCTCTTATCCAAACTGCACAACCAAAAATCCAGGAACTTCTAATGATAAAATACTCACAGGCGGACGTTATGTTCTTTACGTTTTAGAGTTTCAAGTCTTGATATTTTATAAGTCACACAAACTTTATTTGAGGCTAGAAAATATTAAACAGTTGCCGCCCGCCGTGTTTATGGTAATAAAGTTTAATGAAAAGCCAATTAAAATTTTAGTTTGTAAAATGATTGATTTTCTCGTCATCACATTGTTATTAAGGACAACGGCGTATAAGCATAACTATTTCAACCAATCACCTTTTTGAATTCACATCGAATTTAAACTCTATCCACTATGATCATTTGGTGTATTGTGAGATTTACTAAAATAAGAAGATGCAATTGTTATTTCCTCGATAAGCTTCACATCTTGATTTAATTGATTTCATGTCTTTTATTAATAATAACCTTTTTGAGCTCCTTTAAGTTTATTTATAGTTTATGCATAATTTCTTTTTTAGTCTTATTTATGTTACATAATATATATATATATATTATATTACGTATATCTACTACTACGATGGTTTAATTTTTCTACGGGCATAATAATGTGCATCGCATTGTGAACGTGATCATGTGCATGGCTAATAAAATTTTATTAGTTTTAACCATTATTGTGAATGTCACGCCATAAAGTTTTTTAATATATATAACAAAGAATAAATATGTGATACAATGAGGGTGGCGGCAAAATCTTTGGGGGGAAAGTAACACGTAAAAGTAGTTAAAAAACAGACATATGATATGGTATAACTCTGGCTCATTAGAATTAGCAATAAGATGATCTGCAGTATGGATGGTGCCTAAACTAAATTATATAGACAATGTCTAAAATGTAAATTAGTTTAGACATTTAGACAAAAATTGAGACTATGATTGTCTAAAAATGTTGGAAATTGAATTTTTATTGGATAATGTAACTGAACTTTGTGGATTTTTTGGGTATATCCACGTGACTTTTAGAAACTATTGAACCCAAGAGAAATTTCAGTGGCGTGTCGTGTTACACCTTTGTTTCTAAATTTGTATTTATTACACAATGGAGTTAAAACATTTTGCTCTCCGGGCGGGAATAATACTATGATGTATTTCGTTGCACACGTTAGTCTCGACTGTGCAAAAATGCATTGTGATTATTCATTGAATAATAATACTTTTTAAAATATTTTCTTTATTTTAATTTAATTGTTGTTGCTCATGCACGTAATAATAAAATAAGTTATTTTTATTTTCCATGAATGGTTTGTTGCAAAATCCCAAATCAAGAAATCTAGTATGAGGAGTAGGTTTTTCATTTAAATCTAATTCTATTTATTTTTTTAAAAATTAATTATACATCTATTATACTTTAACTATAAAAATACCCGATTTAGAATAATAGAATAACAAATAAATAAATAATTTATATTTATATATGTTAGAATAGTAATACTTTGTAAAATAATTTCACTAGAATTTCCCACAAAAACATTTTATCTCTATAAAAATATGGAAATACTCAACAACAATACCAACGTTAACATTATTACTAGCAATGCCACAAACGATTATATATCAATGCCGAGGCTAAGGTCGATGATTTCCGAAGATTCAGTTTATTACTATTCATTATATGTAGCATATTTATCACATTTAATAACACCAGGAGTTAATAAATCACCACCTTCACCAATATTACCACCATTATTATCACCTCAAACTCCTCCAATTCCACTCACTTCACCTGTAACTTCTCTTGTTGATGACAAGTCTGTTAAGAGAAAGTCTTCAAATGGAAGTTTTATTTCTAATATATTTACTAAAGATGATAAAAAAAAACTTCCAAAAGGGTTGATTAAAGAGTTAGAAAAACAATTAAAATTAATAATTAACGAAAAAGATCCAAATCCGATTTTTAAAAATACTTTGCTAAAAAGTACTTTGTTGATTTTTTATCAATTAATAATACAACCAGACTTTAAACAACAATTGAAACTTGCCGGTGGCAGTAAAATTGAAGCTATTATTGTAATATTTCTCAAAAGTGCTCAAAAGGAGTTGAAAAATGCTAAATTGCCGCCAAATAAAACTTGGCAAACTGAACTTACAGAACAAGTTAGCGTATTTGTAGGTATATTATCGGAATGCTTAAAGAATTCTCCTGGACAATTTCAACCTTCTCTATTAAATACATTAGCTATTACACGAAGCAAATCAATTATTAATAGAGTAGATGATGTTATTGATGATATGGAACTTGTAAAAGTTGTACAAGCTGTTTTTAACATTCCTGAAAATAGATTAAACGAAGATATTAAAAGAATTAAAAGTTTTTGTACTGAACAAGTAAGTTTTTTTTATATGATTAATTTTTATAGTTATCTTAATAATAACATCAATAATAATAATAACAACAACAATATTTTTTTGTGAAAAGGCAGCAGTAGAAGATTTAAAATTATTATTAAACAATGTGAATAGAAACGAAGGTTTCCCAGCATGCAAAGACGACTTTGAAACCATAGAAGGATATAATGCTTGGAAATCAATAGAATCAAAAACTATTTTAGATATTATGGCCACAATGTTTAAATTTAATCCAAATTTGGCACCAAAGCCTTCTTCAAATGAAGTTTTATCTACATTGTTGACATCACCATCAACAAAGAGAGTTTCTACAGGCTCACCCTTAACATCACCGATATCACCAACATCAATTACAAATAGATTTACCTACCCTGGAGGTAGTCATGTTCATCCTGATGTTAATAGTAAAAGCTCTAATTACTTTGATCATATTCACAATCCAAATTCTTCCCTGGCACCAAGTCGAAATTCAGAATCACAACATTTACACCCAAATTATCATCGGATACCATCGAACGAGGTTTGGAAAATTTATTTTATTTTATTTAGAAAATATGTATTCTTATGAAAAAAATTATTGATTTTTTAAAAAACACATATATAATAATAGATTAATGACAAGTCAGAGTCATTTACATTTATTCCACCAACTCCTCGACTATATTATAAATTCTTGATGAATAGGTGTATAGACTATGAAATCACACGTCGATCAGAACAAGAAAATAACAGTGGCATTAATATTGTTATTGGCGATAGAAATCCTACTAAATCTCATAGGATTTTGTCAAAAAGCACCTTGGATCTTTTAAACCAGTGTGCGCTTCGCTGGAGAGTTTCTCCTGGATTCAAATGGTTACAATATCTTAATTTTGTTAGAACACGTTTTGACTTTGGTGATCCTTTCATATCACTTGAGCATATTAAAGAAGGTTTTTATTTGCTGAGAGAAATTATTAGGACACGTGAAATTTCTACTTGGACAATTTCTGATGTATGTGAATTTGTATTTTAATTATTAAATTAATGCATTAATGTGTAAATATATATGAATTGAATTTAAAATTATAATTTATTTAGAAAAGAGAACTTTTGGAAATATTTTCGGGAATACATGACTCATTGCTTAAATGGTTGAAAAATGCATTAGATTCTTTGTATGAGATCGAGACTTCAGAATTTGAACCAGCGTTCTTTTTATTGAATAATATTTATGATACAGATTTATTCCGAGTTAATTATCCTGACGTTTCACCATTCTATCACGACCTACGAGAACGCATCAAGGTATTTTATATTTTATATTTGTTGTTTGCTAATTTATGGATGATATTAAATAATGATGATAATAATAATAACTTTTTTATTTAAATTTAATTTTTTTTAAATTTAATTTAAAAGAAAGTTGCTTTTGATGCATATCAACAAAAGAAGGGTGAAATTTTTAATAACGATCAACAACAACAAGGTATAAACGCAGTACAAAAATATATTATTTTAATAAAATGGATTAAAGCGCAAGTCTCTCATCTCCACGAAAAATATCCCGAGCCATTAATGAGGTTTGTATGCGCATGTTCTATAGTTATATTTATTATAATAGATGAGATATTTTACACATATATTACATCCATGCTAATAATTCATTTTATCATTATGTAGACAATTGGACGTTGTCAGATTAGTCTTTGAACGACAAGTTTTGCTCCTTGCATATGATATGAATAATTCAAAAGTTTCTATTATGAATAGTGTGAAATTTGCAAAGAGGGAAAGAGATGAAAATAATAAAGTTGGTACTAAAGAAGAAGGGGATATGGTGGTGGTGACGATGGGAGAAGAAATGAATGAGGTGGTTGATCGTAATGGAAATGGAAGTATTTACATCGCTGAAATCTTTGATCTTTATAGAGAAATTCTTTTATTTAAGAAATTACATGAAGATTTTTTTATTGGGTATGTAATTAACATTTTTTTTTTTTAAAGAAAAATATTTTATATTAATATGAATTTAATATTATATATATATATATATATATAATATTAGATCAATGTTTCAATTTGGAATCGAGGGTTGGTTTGAACCTTACATTAATAAGTGGTTGGATGCTACAAATGACAAGACACGTGATTGGATTGATTCTGTTATTCGTAATGATGTGGTAAACCAATTTCTATTATTATTCAATTATAATATGTGTTTGCTTTTTTTTTATTAAAAATTATTATTATTATATATTCGCAGTTTAAACCAGTCAGTCCAACAGATTATCATTCATCATCTGTAGTGGATTTATTTACTTTATTTAATCAATCAATTGATTCTCTGAAAAATTTAAATTGGCCTAATCAACATCAATTTGCTAAATTCATGACTTGTTTGTCCAAGGTAAATAATCATTATTTATGAATCATTTGTGTAAAATTATGAATTTAATAATATTATTTATTATCATATTAATCATTATCTATATTTACACAAATATTTACATACATGCACACAATAAAGACTGTTTGTAAAGCACTAGAACAATATTGTGGAGAGATTGATAGACTTTATAAAGATGATTTATCAATCGTAGAAAATCCGGAAAAACTAGCTACCAAACAATCAGCCTGGTATGTTAGTGCGAAGACTGCAATTGCTAGCAAAAAAGTCTTGCCCTTTGATATTAAACCAAAGGTAATCGACTATTTTTTATTATTATTTGATCAATTGATTGATTTTAATTACGGCAATAACTAATTCTTTAATATTAAACGCTCTTCGTATTTTTAAGTTATGCATTAAACTGAATAATCTTGAGGCAGCATATACACAACTTGACTCGTTGTATAATTCAATGGACGTTGATCATATTGCAGAAATTCTCAATAATTCGATACACTCAAAAACATCGGAAAAAGAAAAAAGTTACTTGTACACATTAAAAATAGTAAGGGCAGAAAATTTGGTGGCACTAGATAACAACGGATTGAGTGATACGTATTGTATAATTAATGATGAGAACAATGTTGTTTTGGCACATACTCGAGTCATTTATGAAACATTGAATCCTCGGTGGGATGAAGCGTTTGATATTTCGATTAATTCTGATTCAATTGAACAAAAAACGTTTATGATAACCGTCTGGGATCAGGATCAAGTTAGTTCGGATGCCGAGTGTGGAAAAGCCTATTTTAAGCTTGATATAGATTCCTATGATGATTTTTTGGCGCATGATTTGTGGCTTGACTTGAAACCTCAGGGGCGTGTGCTTGTGCGAATCAGTATGGAAGGTGAAAAAGATGATATCCAATTTTATTTTGGAAAAGCCTTCAGATCATTAAAACGAGCTCGTGATGATATGATCAGAACTACTGTTGACAGGGTATATTATCTTATGATATTATCATCATTATCATCATTATTATTATGGCGATTAATTGTTTTTATTTTATTGACTATTTTTATTTTTATTTTTTAAAAAAAAAAGATTTCACCATATTTAAGACAATGTTTATCACGAGAAGTCGTCAAGAGTTTGTTGAGGCCTTCCAGCACAACAGCCACTTCACTTAAACAAATATTCAAGGAGACAGCAGCTGGCAAAGATACTCTTAAAAGTAAAAAGTCAGATCTTGAAATCGAATCTGGAATTCATCCGTTATTTGATTATTTTGATAAAAATTTAAATACGCTTATCAACTCGTTAAATACAGAAGTTTTCAATATGGTTATGACAAAAGTGTGGAAAGAAATAGAGACGATTATTGAAGAAATTCTGACACCACCGTTGTCAGATCGACCTTCTAATTTAAAATTACTTGATATTGATGAATTAGACATCGTATATAAATGGCTCAAGGTATATTTTTTTTTTCGGTGATTTAATCGAAGGAAATTAAATGTTTCTTCTTTGATATTAACAATCTTTTTTTTTAATTAATAGTTTTTGGAGGATTATCTACTTGCCAATGGAAATGGTATACCAAAAGAAATAATATATAATCAAAAGTATCAACAAATTATGAAAATACAACAATATTATATGATGGATAAAGAATCACTGAAACAAGAGTATCTTCACATAGAAATTGGTGGTTCATTAAGTCCTCGTAGGAATGGTAATAAAGGTAGCGGTAATGTTAAAAAGAAAAAGGATAGCGTGAGTAAATCAGTAGTTCACCAACGAAGTATCGACACAATTGAACAACGTAAATCTGAAAAACGTAGATTTCATCTTCAAAAAGATGACGGAGAGATTATTCTTCGAATTTTGAGAATGCATTCTGGTACAAAATCATTTTTGAAAAAGCAATTGGAAGAACAATCTAAAAAATTAAAAAAAGAAAGTTTTGGTGGTTATTACAATGATGATAGTAATGGTAATGGCAATGGTAACGGTAACGATAACAGTAACGGTCGTGGTATCAATAATAACAATAATGTTATTGAAATCATTGAAGGTTTATTGAAGGCTTGTTGAAGGTTTTGTTTTACAAAAATTCTTTCTTATTATATAGTGTTAATATTTTTTGATAGATTTTCATATTTATTTTATGTAATCATGTATAAATTATAAATATAAATTATTATATATTATATATTATATATTATATATTTTTAAATAGATGTAAATAATATATATACATTCTCACTTGTTTTTTATTATTGTAATAGATTTAATTTAATAAAAATTGTTTATAATTTATTATTATAATTTATAATAATTACAAAAAAAAAATGAGGAGGGAGATGTAATGATACTAATAATGAATTAAATTACGTGATGGTTGATTATATTAGTGTACTTGACAATTTTCTTAAATAAATTATCTGATCAATTATTCAGCAATATTATTTAATAAAAGAAAAAAAATCTATATATTTATTCTAATTTTTTTATAATTATTATTATTTAATTAAAGCAAGTTAAAAATTTCAAATAATGCTGTACCAACTATTAAGAAAAGAAAAACTGCCAAAGTACCATAACCAACTGGAATTTTATTTTCTTTTTTCTAAAAATAATAGAAAAAAATTAATATTATTATTATTCCTTTTCCATCGCCATCAAAATTACAATATAATAATTACCGAAGTTTTCACATGTCCACGATTATGAATGTTATTAGCGTAAAGTTGATTACGTTTACGAATGATGGGATTTGTGTTGGCTGTAGTAGGCTATAATATAAAAAATAATCATTTAGCAAAAAATTAATGAATGAATATAATTAATAAGTAAAATAAATATTTACCATTTTTTTTAAAAAAAATTGGATATTTAAAGATATAAAGAAGGTTGTTTTTTTTTTTTGAATTTAAAATATATATTTCGAGAGAGTGAGAGAGTAGATTTATTATTTTTGTATTTATATAAAAAACTTGGTTATTTATTTAAAATTATTGTGTGTTTGAACTTAATTGGCTAGATCTAAAAATAGATTATTAATTAATTCTATTTGGTAATCTGTTCCGTGGCTGATGGGCTCTCTCTAAAAAATCAAGTGTCTCTAGATCATCACCAACTTCTAATCCCAATCATCACTCCTTCTCGTTTGGAAAAGGAAATCGAATAAAAAAAGATATCACATCAAAATTTTTAGTTAGCACTTTGCAAGAATTCCAATTCTCTTTTGGAGAATTTTTTAAAAATTTATTTATTAAAGTATATTTCGCAAAAAAAAAAAAATAGAAATTTTTTGAGCTGAATTACATAGATGCCATTCCCATAACATTCTAAAATATCACATTGGACTGATTGTTTTAAATACATATATACACATACTATTCATGAAATGAAAAAATTTCATATGCGGTAAAAAGCTTTTTAAATGCATATATATACACATTAACATGCATACACACTATTCATAATCATTTTTTTTAATTTTAAAAAATGACATCAATTATCACAGTCTTATGTTTTATCGGAGAAGTAAGTTATGTTAAAAAAACCTTATTTATTGGAGAGGCAACAAAAAGCTCACATTGTCTTACTCTAAAAAACTTGTTTCATTATGTAAAATTGCGTACCAATAAAAAAATAAAGTCGGAAAACTTTTAACATGAAATTAGATATATAAAACTACATGAATAAAATCATGTCATTATACACTTTGAATTGATTCATGAATGCTATTATTTGTTAATGGTAAAATCATATTATTTATTTAAAATTTAACTTATTAAGAAGTATTTTTATGTTTCAAATTAATATTTTTGTTGATCATCTAATATGAAATTTCACCTGTATTTTATAATAAATTGATCAGTGTTTCTCTGATATCATCAATTAAAATTTATATATATAAATTAAAATAAGTAAAATAATACTTGTCTTTTTTGTCGTTATTTGCTTTTGCCTCCACTATTGTATTATTTATTTGATATAACAAATGATTGCATCACCCAAGTAATAATAATACTAGGACCATGCATAAATGAAAACTTTTTTTGA
>CAJVPN010001316.1:0-15402 GCA_910592215.1 Entrophospora candida
TTCAGCAAATATAATTGAAGGCAAATATAGACATTACCTCATTTATAATTTGTTTAAATGATTGCTCTTCAGCAAGGCCATTTTTCAATGATTTCAAAACCATGTATTTCTTGTAGTGAGTATTGTATGCCTTATAAACTGTTCCAAATGAACCATCTCCAATTTTATTAATATCATTAAATACTTTATATTGATGAAATTTCAAATGCTGTTTTTTAATTGCTTTATCAATCCACTTGCTCATTTTTTTATCTTTATCTTTAACAATTATTATTAACAATTATTAATAAGGCATAAAAAAAAATTTAATTTTGGAATAGAACTTTTTTGTCCGATCCGATATAAATATTTCGAAAATCTTTATTAATTAATTTTTTTTGAAAATCTTATTTATTTTTGTCAAACGCACTACCTACAAAAAATTAGATCTTCTACAGTCCGTTTTATAACTATGCAAGTATGCAAATTGCATATTGCAATTTTGAATTTTGCAAACTGCAATTGCAAATTACATATTGCAAAGGCTTGTCTAAACTTTTGGTAAACTGAATTTTTGGGGAAGGATGAGAGCAAAATTGAAATACAAAACATTGTGGTGAACAAATTTTTTTGTGTTGACATGCATGATTCATTAAATCAAAACTGAAATTTATAAATTCATAAATTTATTGTTGCATATAAATAATATTAATAAATAAATATTAATAATACATAATTACAAAGAAAGAATTTAATAATGTTACCAGAATTAGGATTTAACGCTAATTTGTTAGTCGAAATACCCTAATTCCGAACCGAGCCTTTTATTTTTTATTTTTACTTTATTTTTATTTTATTTTTATTCATATTTATTTACATTTTTATTATTTTATTTGTACAGTCTACTCTCTCTATAACGGCCATCTCTATAACGACTACTAAGTAAAATTTCTCTATAATGAACTTCCTTTTTGTCCCCGTTTCAATTTTTTATAATTAATTTCTCTCTCTATAACGATCAAAAGCAGAGAAATTACATATAGGGACAGAGGGTTCGTTATAGAGAGAGTGAATTGTATTACTATTACATTTTTATTTTTATTCGTATAACGTCGAAATTAGTTGACTTTATTTAGAAATTAGCATCGCGGCTAGAATGTTAGATTGCAATGAAGTTGTTAATAATTAATTTAATTGTATAAAAGAAGCTCAAATTCGACTTGCTTGTAAAATAACTTTGTCTTAGTTTTAATAACTTTCTAACAAGTTAATTAGTTTCGACTAAGGAAATAACTTTCTGATAAGTTAATAAATTAGTTTCGACTAAGGAAAACTTTGTCATAATAAAATAGTGCGATGACAAGATTCATCCTATTAGGGACCGAAAATAAATTGGAAGCCCCAAAAGCTGGAGCGGTTTATATTCTGCACCAATGTACTCAATTTATGTCCCAATTAGGTCTTCCACTATCTTTGGATAGATTGTCTTAATAAAATTTTCTGTGTAATGCACAAAAGCTAATCCGTAAGATGTTTTAGCAGGCTTTGGTAAAAATGTAGATGCTGGTCTTCCTAGCTAAGAAGAAGATAAATTATCTTTGACACGTGAATTAGCATTTAGAAATTATCATATATCATTTAAATTTATTATTTTTTAATTAATTATATTTTCTCCTTTTTGCAATATTTTCATTTTGTCAATTTCGTTAAATGTGACGAAAGTTAATAAAAATTTGACGAAATAATTTCCCGCCCAATGATTATTTTTTTAGTGTATTATACCCAATTCAAATGTAATAAAAAATATCGACAGTTACCTCAACATTTTTCATTCTTTTTTTGATATTTGGTCCATTAATTAAATGTTTTGGACATTTTTATCCAATAAGTAAGTGCAAATTGCAACAATAAATGATTTGTCGTCTTTTGTTGGATTACAAGGAAACACTCTTGAAATGAACTTTCCCGCCTTGGCCAGCACAAGCAAGGTTACCATTCAAAGAGAAACGTCTTATTTTGAAGTTTATGGTAAGAGAGCATCAAAGGAATCAATTCCTCTTTAGAATTCATTTGCTCTGACTGCTCGTAATAAAACTCAAGGCTCGACACTGCCACATGTGATATTGAACGTCGACGAAAGCATGTTTGCTGAAGGACAAGTGTATATTGCAACGAGTCGAGCTCCCTCATTGGAGAAACTTCAGATCCTTTGATTTGATTATTCTCAAATAAAAATTTCCAGGGCGGCTTTAGAAGAGCATAAAAGATTAGAGGCTGTGAGCATTGATCGGTTGCGAAAACTAAAAATTAATTATGATGGATACACAAACTCACTCAAAATATTAAAGTTCACGTATAACAATCATCATTGTTTTACAATTACCTTATTGTGAAAAAAAAAACATATTAGGAAATCTCTATGTGTGAATAAAAATTTTGACTTTGCAATCAGGAAGGAAAAATAATTTTTACTTGAAATTTCATTTTGCGTAGTTTTAGTGTTATTATTATTATTACTTTGACGATGCAATTTATTTATTTGTTAATCCTTTATAAATTAGGGGTTGGAACTGGCTAAAAAAACCTTAACTGGTTAATTAATTATATAAAAAATTTTTTTTAAATATTTATTTTGTCAAAAAATTTAAGCGGAAAATAAAAATTACATTATTCCATGTTTTACAAAAAATGTGGGATTTAATAATTTACTGAATTACAATGCTCCAAAGGCTTCGATGAGTAGTAAATCAATTTAGTTGTAACTCTCGACCCTCTTACATTCGTTTATCTATAATGTGGATGTGACTTCATTTCACCTACTGAAACAAAAAATTACAATTAAAGCGGGACGTTTTGTCATTTTAAATTTCTACAAAAAAAACCGATTCAGGATTCTGACCACTAATTAATTTTCCTATCAATTAATTAAGAATGATCTGCATATTATTTAAAGATACGAGATCAAAACTGTCAATTAGATCAAACATTAGTTACACGAATAAAACTTAATTCAAAAGAAACCCTTTGTTTCATTTTTTCTTCCAATAAGCAAATAGGGCCAGATACTTTCACCAATTATAATCTTTAAAAACAGGTTCGGTCAAATGACCTCGGAGACGGTTTTTCTGGAAAAAGTCCCATATATCATCAGATACTCGGAGCATGCAAAGTAAGATTTATATTTGATTATTCGAATAATAATAATAATAATAATAATAATAATATATAATTAACCCTAAATATATTTTCTTGTAGGATATCAATTTCTTTAATTTGACGACTCCAATAAAATGAATCATATATGTGCGTCTAAATTGTTTTATATAGGATGTGTCTAAAGTCAAAATAAACGCCTAATAAACAAAAGATCTTTAAGAAATCTAAGACGCATTATTTAATCAAATTTAAATATCTGTGTATGTAACAGTCGAATTAGACAGACATTGTTTGTTTTTTTTTCGGAAAAGTCAACATAAACACAAGAAATTAAGAAATGTAAATTTAATTTTCCTGTCTTTTTTATTTTTTTTAAAATGACAGGCAAAGATGTAAAAAAGAAAGTAAGAAAAGTAAAAGAAGGTGGATATAACAAAAATCCGTGTGGAAAATGCAAAAAGAAAAGACAGAAATGTGAACTCTCATGCCCCGGACGTAAAAATAACAGTTCTGAATTCGGTAAGAATTTACAAATATAAATATAAATATAAATATAAATATAAATATAAATATAATTTTTTGCATATTTCTAATTAGCATCAATTATATTTTATTTTTTTTAAAAAAAAAAGATGAAGAAATGAAAAGCCATGTTTTAAATGGCAAAAAAAACATGTGTTTTTCAAAACCTGCACCTACAAATGGAACTGGAGATGTATTCCAAGGATATCCCACCGATTTTGGAAAAGGATATTCCTATTCTGAGAACAATCTATCAAGTGAAGATTTTCTACAGGATACCTTTACTTATCAAATGATGGAAGGAATTACCACTCCATGTGTTTCAAACGAAGATTTTCTAAAGGATACCTTTACTTATCAAATAATAAAAGGAATCGACATTCCATATAATTTAATTCCGTGGTTCGAATTTAATATCGAATTTAATAATTCATAGCATTATATATAGACATTATTTATTATATGTATTTTTTATATAAAAAAATGTATTTACTTATTATTACAAAAGTGTTGAGGGCGGGAACATATCAAATAAACTTATTATATAACAACTAGAATGATAATTTTCATTAAAGGTTATGATGGCAACTATTGGAAGACTAATATATTAATGTGTAAAAAATCCAATTATTATTACTATTTGTTTTTTTATTGACTATTGTACTAGGATTAATATATAAATATTCCTGATGGCGTATCTACTGGCGGAATTTGGAATTGGGACAAGGACAACGATTTATCTCAGCTTGCATCAGAATTGGTATTTTTTTTTATTTTTTCTAGACAAAAATCAAATATTCTCCGAATTTTTGAAATTCATGATATAATTTGTCATGCCACACGTTGCAAAAATAATTATAACTTTTTCGTCATTGATTACAGAATAATCAGATTAGAAAAAATATCATATTTGCATGTTATGTTGATATTTGGAATATTCATAGCTGTCTTCATGCATACACATCACCAACTTCGATTGTATTTACATTGTCGGCAAGTAATGATTTGTCTTTCCTCACTATAATTCATTGATCCTTATTTACTTATAATATTCCTTCAATTTTCTTTGTAAATATATAGTTTTCCACGATTTGAATTAATTAAAAAAAGCTTTCCAAAAACCCAAATGATATCCTTATATTTGAAAAATCTGGCTTACTGGACTATTTTGATCTTGGTGCTCCGGTCGACACTACTAAAACGGAAGTAAAGGAAAAAGAATACTAAAAAAAAAATCTGTAAATGTCAAGGCAGGAAAAGAGATCTTGGTAAGGAAGAACCAAAAGATTTTTCAAGATAGCATCCAAAGAATAAAAATGCCTGCATATCAAAATTTTTCATCCAAACACCATTTTGGGTGAGAAATCTGTATTAAAACCAACAAGGAGATACATTATATTCCAAGAGATGTAAGTTTATATTGTATTATTTAATAATTTGAAATTAAAAAAAAACATCGAACAATATAATGAGCCTTTAGTACCTCTGTATCTTGCTAAAATATATATTTTATATTTCCAATCCGTCCATATGCACAATTTTAGCGATCTAATACATACATTAATCCTACTCCTGCGGCATCAGCTGTGGTTGTAAGAGAAATGGTATCAACAAGCTCTTCTAAATCATATAATTGTCACAACTATCGTGATCATTCTTTTATTAAAAAAGTAAATTGACAAAATGAGTTATAAAACTAATACACAGAAATTTCCTAAAAGCCTATTTATTCTTCTTCTGTAGTTCCAGGGCCCGAAAACTATACATAGGTTACTGCCACAGCCGAGTCAATTCTTAAAAATTTACTCGATGCCATTATCATAAATTCTTAATTTTTCAAAAAGAATCGTGCGCCCACATTGTTGTTATTACTATCACTGTTACTATCATTAAATTTGAATAAAAAAACCTATATACTGTATATGTTCGACAAGTATAAATGTCAAGTATTTTCTGCCAAATTCGAATTTTATAATTATTGATTAAGATTTTAACAGTTATAACGTTCTAAATAATTACTGCAATCATTGTAAGCAATATTTATATAAAAATTGCTGATGTTTTTTTCTTAAAAAGACCAGAAAAGGAAAAGAAAAGTTCACCGAAGAAGGAGATACAGAAAAACCAAATTCCAAAGAGGATAATGAAAAAGTAGCAGTAATAAGGATTAAACATCAATTAGAAAATTTATAATTTCCGTATCCAAGATTTCATGCAAAATAACTTTAAAACAAACTTTTTTCATAAATATCCTTTTTTGTGTTTAAATCCTATGTGCATTATTAGAAATTATTTATAATAAATGTGGGGAAAGAGAAAGAAGAGGTTATCTTTTTTCAAAAAATCTAAATGGCCGTGTAACCAAAACCAAAACAATAGACTAAATCAAGAAGTTCATTTTGAATGGTAACCAAGGCTAGCTATATTAATATCAGATAATTGTCAAAGGGAAACATTAATTGTATTCAGTATTTAAATGTGGCTTTTTTCGTTTATCTCTAATGGAAACATAAACTTTGAAAAGAAATCTTTCAAAGAACAAAAAATGCTCATACAAAATTACCAAAAAAGAATGTAGTAATAATTTTACTCACATGTTTAGAAACTAAAATTTGACTTGCTGTTTTTTGAACAATTTCAATACACATGAATAAAAACAAAAACACCAATAATTTATTACTACAAACAAATTTTTTTTTATCGTGCTCTAACTATTTATGCTAGAAATCCTGCTACAGAGCAGAATTGCAAAGACCACAAACGATGAGATGTTAAATGAACTGGAATCCTGGAGGTTATCTACTACTAATGATTCATATAACCCAATTTCTCTCAATTGTGCTTATTGGGAACAAATTTATGACTATGCTCACCTGGTGCATATAATTAAGTCAATTTTGTGTTAAAGCACATTTTGAATCATCATATGCTTTTCTGATTATCTTTTTTATAATTAATAATTAATAATGTATATCACTTATTATTTGGAAACATCTGTTCTTGTTTTAATCTTGATTGAATTTGATTGTGTAATAATTACAATCACAAGTGACGTGATTGAGAAAATAAAGTGGTCATACTGCAACGAAACCACAATGGCACAAAGTAATTTGAAATTAAAAATCTAGCGGATGTAATAATTCTAATAGCACTCAAAAGGTTGCACGAAGCCTTCTCCAAAACATATTCTTGACTTCCCAGTGAATGGTGGAACATGTATGAGCGTACAGAGAAACTCAACCCGATTAAAGAACCCTCGACCACCGGAACCATAACACTCCTCTTTGTAATCACAATATGTTGGGAATGGTTGGACTTGTTTTGAAAATGTTTCAAAAAAAAACAGGGTTCGGATTTCTAGATTTTTTTTAATTAATATATTTTAAATTTAAACTTAAATTTTTTAAGTTGACAAAGAATCTAGAACTATGATCGTAATGCAAGTTATGCAGAATAATAATAATGCACAGCACGAACGGAAAATTGAATTCCTGTGGGCAAAATGTTTACACATATATTCGGTTAAATCTTGTTTCAAACTAGGATAAATACCAGATACTTGCGTATGCATGTTGACGAAAATTGAATTTATTTATAAAGTTACATGACATGACTATTATTTATCGCCAAAAAAAGTAAGACTCAACTTTTTCTCAAATACAAAAGATTTTTTCAAGCTTCATTAAAGAATAAAAACGAAAGATTATGTCTCCCCATCTAATATCTAAGAATATTGTGTACGATCCAACAAAAAATTATTTATTATATACTATTTATATAAATAAAATCTATATAAAATAAATAAATCCATTAAAAGAATGGGTGAAATTATTTTTTATTTCTCCAAAAAAAAAGAGAAATGTTTTATAACCACCAGAGAGTAAGAATGGAAAGGAATTCATCAATTCAATTCCATCTTCTTCTGCTGATGGTATCTTTAATGCTGTTATCATGTAATAAAGTAGAAACTCGACTTTTAGATGGTAGCGATAATAATCAAAATAATCCAGCTTCGGGTACTCCGCAACAAAATTTTCAAGCGAAATATCCTCCTGAACCTTTTTTTGGGTAATTATATTGTTTTAGTGCCGTTATCAAATGATCAATTAATGAGTTGGGTGCTTTTCTTTCATGAAAAATATTAGTCCAGACGGTGATTCGATGATAAAATGTCCTTCTGACATTATTAACGACGCTGACCTAACACAAAAACCACCTAATTGTGCAGATCCACTACCACCTGATACTTATCCAATGCCAAGATGTATTTCTAACATTTTAGCAAATTATCGTTTGGGCAAGTTTGATATTGGGAAAGCAATGAGTTATCGATCTAAAAGACGAACTAGTCATTTGGTGAAAAATCTTCTTTTTAACAATTGTTTATTCTCGAATTTGACTTTTTTGAATTGGCTAACTTTTCGTTTGGTTTTCTTTCTAGACTACTTTTTTTGCTGAATTTGTTGGTTATGATCTTATCAGTTCATCAAATAATGTTAAATCAGATCATCAACTGTATATACCATCTGATGACAAAACGTATAATTCATATTCATATAGTTCATTACCAGGTCAATTAAGCGATCTTAGGTTTTTACCTTTTAATCGATCAGATTTTCTTAATACTACTACACAAAAATCCAAGCGCACTAGTTACAATAATTTAACTCCTTTTCTGGACTTGAGTCCTATTTATGGTGTCACTGCTGAAAATGCAAAAAGTCTTCGTGAGGGTAATAGAGGAAAATTGAAGACCAGTGGAAATGTGGCTGATCCCTACCCATTCAAAGATCCAACAACAGGAAATTATGTCCTTGGACCTGTTGGAGCACGATCAAATAATATTTTTACGATGGCCGTTCAGACAATTTGGCTGCGTGAACATAATAGATTATGTGATGATCTCTATGAAAAAAATAACACGTGGACTGATGATCAATATTTTGAAGAGGCTGTAAGTTTATTTAAAAAGTGTCGTAGGACTTTTTTTTAGCTTTTCTAATAATAAAATTTTTTTAATTAATTAGAGGAAATGGAATATTGCAATATATCAAAAAGTTGTTACGGAAGAATACCTTGGTGTCATACTGGGTAAACAACTGCCACCATATCAAAAATACGACCCAGATCTAACTCCTGGGATTGATGTTTTTTTTTCAACAGTAACATTCAAATATGGTCATAGTGAATTGAGTGATTTTTTTCGAATTCAAGATGAATATGGTAGCACGATCATGGAATTACCATTACAAAATGTTACAGATACGAGTTTACTGGAAAAATTTGGTGTAGCAAGATTGTTGATATCATTGTCTTTACAATATCAAGAAGAATCTGATGTATATTATTCTGATGCAACAAGAAATATTAATTCACCTGAACCAAACACTTATGATCTTGCAGCATTTGATG
The DNA here is from genome assembly GCA_910592215.1 of Entrophospora candida. NCBI lineage: Eukaryota > Fungi > Glomeromycota > Glomeromycetes > Entrophosporales > Entrophosporaceae > Entrophospora > Entrophospora candida. The sequence goes on from CAJVPN010001316.1 coordinate 9,070, forward strand.
TTTTAAGGGCTAGGGATAGAGGTATGAATTGGCGTGCGTGTATGCGTGTGTTTATATATATATATGGGATAATGTTAAAAAATAATTTATTATAGGAATTGGATTATATAATGACGTTCGTCAGGCATACGGTTTAAGTAGGAAAGATTCGTGGGAAAGCATAACTTCAGTTAAGGAAATACAGGATTATCTAAATCAATTGTATCCTAATGGTCCTAATCAATTAGAAGCTTCGGTTGGAATAAAGGTTGAAGATAATTTAAGTAATTCAAACTTTGGCGAACTGATGAATGCTAGTATGGTCACCCAAGTAAATGATTATATTTGATTTATCTTTATATTATTTATTATTATTGTTATTTTATTTATTTATTTAGTTATTTATTTATTTATTTATTTTATAGTTTATGGCTATTAGAGATTCAGATAGATTTTGGTGGGAGAACGAAGAGAATGGCTTGTTTACTGATCAAGAAAGATCCACTGAGCTTAGAAATAAAACAACATTTAGAGATATTATTATACGTAATTTAGATATTACTTTTCAAGAAGCAATCCCACAAAATATCTGGACAGTTCAACCACCACAGAAATTGCCTGATTCACCATCAAAATACTCTGGTCATATTGATTTATGGCCATCAGCATATGTTATTAGTTATGAAATTGTTGAAAATTATATTAATTTTCAAGTTCAAATACTAACTACAGGTGGTAATGCATGGTTTGGAATGGTAAGTTAATTATTTAGTCGTTGATGATGATGAATGTGATAAAATATCAACACCTCTATTTATTTAAACAATAAAATAGGGATTTGATCCTAATGACAAGGGTGGAATGATTGGTGCAGATTTCGTAATTGGAATTGTGAGTTATATATATATATATTTGAAAAATAATTGCTTTATGATCTTGTAAAAATTAAAAAAATGTAACTTTAAAACTTTTTTGCTTTTTAGATTTCTAATGGAAATCTATCATCTTTATCAAATTATCAATCCAATCCAACTGATTACAGACCTCCTATACCTTACGGTGATGATTCAGATTTAAAATTAATTAATTATACGCCTCCTGATAAGGATGATTTTGCAATTGTTGAATTCTCAAGATTATTAGTACCTAATGGGAAAAAAGGGATTACAAAAGGATATACAAAATGTAATTAATTTATTTATTTTCTGGCTGATAATTTTGCAAAAAAATGTTACAAGCTGATTTCTCTTGTTATTATTATTTTATTATTATTATTGTTACGCCCCCCTTCTTCTTCTAACAATAATGGTAACAAATTTATTTATTTTTAGATATTTTGGCTTATAACCCTACAAGTTCAATACTTTCATATCATCAAAATAATCGTCGAAGGACATTGGTTGATTTTTACAATAACCAAATTTCTTCATCTGTACCTGAAAATCAAAGATTAGTGAAATTAGCTCATGGTATTGGAATGTTATTAAGTTGGTGGTAGGATATTGATATTAATTAAATATATATATATTAAATATTGAGATATTTGCCTCATATCATAAAAAATTATTAATTTTCATTTTATTTCCATCTCCACATCCATTCCATAATAGTGTTATATTTCCTGCTTCTATTTTTATTGTAAGATATTACAAACATACAAATAGTTACATCAATATACATCGATTTCTACAATTGTTTGCTACCATTTGTATTTGTGGTTTTGGTGCAGCAGCTATTGCATCAACAATTAATCCAAGCTCAATCCATGCATGGCTTGGAACATCAGTGTTTGGTTTGTTATTTATTGAACTTGGATCAGGTCTAATATCAATTTGGGGTCAAGTGGCAATAGTCTCAGTTAACCAGGGATATCCTAGACTTCTTAAAAGAATTCACAGATTTTTTGGATTTTCTTTATTGGCATCTGCCTGGACAAGTGTGTATTTTGGAATTGATATATATTGTTTACTTTATGGATTTGAATCATATTATTATAAAATTGCATATCTTATATGGATTGGTATAGTAATAGCAACATTTATATTTGGTGAATATTGGTGGAATTGGAAAGGAACTCTTAGATGGAAATACACCCTGTCAAATTTTGAAAAAGAAAATCAAAAGAAAAATAATAAAAAATCTCTGTTTTTATTGCATATTCCCAAAGAAGATTATGATAAACTACCAGAATTTACATGGAATGAAGTTAATGAGCGTGTTCAACATGGTGCATATTTAGTAGTTTGTGATGGGTTTATTGTTAACATGAGAAAATGGATTAGGGTGCATCCTGGTGGAGCAAAAATTCTTGAACGTGTCATAGGAACAGATATAACAAATGATTTTTTTGGTTATAAGGGTAAAGATATCATTGAGTTTATTGATTTACCAGAAATAAAATCTGTTCCAACTGGCTATTCGCCATCAATATTAGGGCAATACTCTGATATTTTACTTGAGAGAACCAAAAAATACACAACTGGAAAAAATTCTGTTGCACAAGTTGTTGATGATATGAATGTTAAATATTTCTTAAAGGCTCCTTTGGCTATACACCCACATAGTTTGTTTGCAATTAAGAAAATAGCAACAATGATTGTGGCAAAATTAAAAGAAAACCCAACTGTTGAATCACAACCTGCACCAATATTTGGTCCAACAAATGTAGCTGATGGAGGAGGATTAAGTGATGAGGAAATGGCTAAACAAGACACAGCATTTAGAGTAAAGTTTCGCAGATACAAACTGACAAGTAAAGTGCCTATCAATGGCAGCAATAAATTTCCAGTGATGAAATTCACACTCACAATAGTGCATCAAAATGAAGGCGAAGCTTATAACAATCATCATCATAAATTGAAATTTTTGCCAGGACATTATATTGAAGTGCAATCAAGAATTAAAGGTCAAGTGGTAATCAGAAGCTATACACCAATAGAAGGTAACATCGCTAAAAGTTTTAGCATTTTTGTTAAAGTGTATCCAGATGGATTAATGTCAAAACATTTGGTAAGATTTTGAAATAATTAATAATCATATATGCTATATTTATAGTTATTAGTTATTAATTAATATTACTTGACAATCATACTTTAGAGTGAACAATTAAAAGGATATGAGATTCAAGTGAGAGGACCATTTGATGTTGGAGACAGAAAAAATTTACAAACATCAATGTTATCCCAGGCTGTTGATTCAGCATCGCAACATAGAAAATCAAGCTCATCTGCAAAAACTATTCCATCATTCATATCTTCATCAACAAGTTCTTTACTTAATCCTAATACTCCAGATGGCCATTGGCATGAATTATTCATGATTTGCGGTGGCACTGGAATCACGCCAATGTTACAAGTAAGTTTTTTATTATATAATAATAATGTATCCATATTCATTGTTTTCATTATTTATACTTATTATTATTATTATTATAATGAAATTAGTTGATAACATATCATTTGGAATTATGTATGAGGCGTAGTCATGCATCAACAATACGTAATAAAAGAGTATCAATGCATTTGTTATATGGCAATCGTAAAATAGAGGATATAATTAATGGTGTAGAACTAGAAGAATATCGACTAAGTAGTAGGGACATGTTAACTATAACATATGCACTAAATGAACCACCTCAAGTTTGGTCAGGAAAAAATGGTAATATTGATAAAGAAATGATTTCAGATTGGTTAAGTAAATTTGTTGTCAATGATGAAACTAACAGCAACAATGATGATAACAACAACAACAACAATCATAATCATGATAATTATACAACAACTTTACCAAGTTCTCCTACTAGCCCTACCAGTCCTACTACTCCACAACCATTGAAAAATCATTCATCACATGGTGGTTCATTAACATCATCAACTAATAGAAATAAGAGGCCAAGTATTATAGACTTTACAAAAAATGACAATACAGCAAATACAACAAATTCACCAGTTAGTACAAGTCCACCACCATATGTTGATTCATTAAATAATGATGATAATGATGATAATGATAACCCACCACCACCAATGGTACCACATAATACAAGACCTAATAAATCACAATCACCACCACCAATTATAGTAAATAATAATAATAATCAGAGTAACTATTATAGAGCATCAATTAATTCTAAAAGTGGTTCACGTCAAAATTATCGTCAACATTATAGAGCAACATCAACATCATCAACATCATCACCACCAACATCACCAACATCACCAACATCACCAACATCACTGCAACAACGTCAACAATCACAAATCCAGGAATATTTAACAATGACACCACCTCCACAATCATCAACTCCCTTATCAATTAATAATTCAATAATTGATACAAGACCAGGTTTGTCATCTGTAAATGATGACAATTTTATTAGTAAAGGATATAGTAATAGCATTACTACTATTACTGCCAATAATAAGAAAAAGTCTAAACTTGATCCTAACAGTAAAATAATGGTTTGTGGACCAGCAGATATGATAAATGTTGTTGAGCAATCATTGAAAAATCTAGGTTATACTGAGGAAGATTTTATATTAATAACATAGGAAACCTTATTTATTTTTAATTATTTAATCCTATAGTGTTAAATGGTTTTTTTATTAATGACCTGTATTGAAAGGAAATTACAAAAACATATATGCAATTCTATATTAATATATTATTATTTCTTTGATGTTTCCTAATCACTTATGCTACAATTAAGGGCCCAGTACAATACATTGTTTCATCTGATTGATGATGGGCTTTGCCCATTAACACTTAGTAAACAAATTTCATTTGTATTGAGTTACTGCTTCCATTCATCTTTCTATAGAATGGTTTATATTTATTTATAATGTAATTAATCTTTATTTGATTTTGAGGTTTTTTATTTATTTTTTGTTTTTTTTTTGTTTTTATAGTTATGTCATTCCTTTCTTTCTTTCCATATCTGAAAAAAAGTCAGTTTGTTAAAAATGCTAAAAAATAAAAATTTTCTTTTTGAATATTCATAATAAAGTTGAGTTGGTTGATTGATATACATTATTAATAATAGTGATTGTGTGTATAAGAATTTAGATTCTGATATTATATTATATTGTTATAACATATAATTAATTAAACATTCAATAGTTTCTTCTATTTTAGATTTACATTTGATACATATATTGATTGGTAGATTTGAAATGGAAGTATATTTTGAGTTGAAAGACATCCAGAAATGTTCCCAAAATCCATTTATATATATATGCTTTTAGATTGTGTTATTCTCTTGGTGAATGATGTTAATTTAACATTAACAATATTCATCGCTTCTATGATGTGCGTGCTACTGTTGCCCACCCAAATTCGTTCAATAGTTTTTTTTCTAATCAAAAGTTTGCTTATAATCGCCGTTGAACTAACTCCTCCTTTAAAATAAATGTTGACCGATAAGTTTTACAGTTTATTACTCTAGCCCCAAAACCTACCTATCGGTTCAGTTAGATTTTCTTTGGACTGAAAACTGGTTGAACCCCAGGGACAATGATTTTCTGCGGCGAAACGAAACAAAATCTGTTGGCGGTCGTTATTATTATACCTTCTAGTCGCGTGTGACATATTAAAATCAAATTCGGTACCGAACGTTTGTTTAAAATATTAAACTTGAACTCTGAACTCCATTATCAAAATAAAATAAAATTGCTTCATTAAAGCTTTCTACATAAATTAACGGCTATTCAAAAATGGCATTATCTTTTCTCTTCAAGGCTGCGATTATTTTTCAATGTCTCTTTAAAAGACTTGTGAAGGTATAAATTTTCATATGTTCATTGCTTTATGTGGAGTTTTGATTAATGGTTTCTAGAGAGATTCGCTAAAAACGGTTTTATAAACTAGTTATATCAATAGTTACTTTACTATTCAACAACGCATTTTAAAATGAAAGAACCAAGTATATTGAAAACAATAATAATTGTAATACTGTTTTTCATATGATAATGGTATTATTGTTATTGTTATTAAAGAACTGGTTTTCCGGTTTATATTACTATTGACATTTGAATTATATTATAAATTTTTTTTTTTTCGATGTCATCGTAATGTTATTTTTTATTGGTTATTTCAAATAAATTTGAATTATATTAATATATTTTGTGGGTAGGTCTACATGCGGAAATTAAAATATGTAGGTCATTAACAAATTGGACGAAACTCAGAGGAACTTTATTATTAATAAAAGTCCAAACTAAATTCCGTCAGGAAAATTTATTTTTGCTCAGTAGAGAACTATATTATTAGTACCATTATACCGGTAGGGAGAGATTCAGTATGGTATAACTCTTGCAGAACGTATGGTATGGTATGGTATAGCCCATATTTTTCCAT
>CAJVPN010001317.1:0-15397 GCA_910592215.1 Entrophospora candida
AAGCTAGCAATTGCTAAAAAACAAATAAAATAACTAAATAAATAGTTTTTATTACTTTCCTCAAGTAAATCATAATAAGTGAATTTATTTTAATAGTATGTTTTTCTACCCATAATCCTGAGCTGATTTTGAATTTGTGCTTTAGTAGTAAAAAATAAACATATAGTTTCTTAACAAGAAAAAAAATTATAGATTATACTAATGTTTTTTATTATGCATGAGTGTGGTACTTGATAATAAGGTTTTGTGTCAGCAGGAGATAAAGTTATGTGATAAAAATTATTTTATTATAAAATCAAGAGATTTTGCCCCAATCTGCATTATGTAATTTCTTTCTGTTTCTGGCAAATTGCAAATTAAATAAAAAATAATAAACCATTTTTATATGATATAACTAGAGTAATTAGTTGCATCACTAATTACTACAACCATTGAAAAGATTTTCTTACATGATCAACTAGTATTAATAATATAATTGTTTTCTTGAGTTTCATTTATGGTGTTAATTATTGTTGAAGACATCATCTATTTGCATTGAAAATAATAAAATCTTTTAGGTTTATCTTCGACTGATCAGCAAACAAAAAAAGATACTAGGATCTTGTTGATATTTCATTTTTTTCCAAATTCTTGCTAGTCAATACTTCTGTTGATAATATATTTGTTGTTGGTTTTCTTCACATGAAAAATGGAAAAGAAAAATATTGATTATAATTGAAACAATCAAACCAAAAATGGCACCACAGAATATTGATAATAATAACAATCTGTAATCCCACTTTCTGAATTTTCGCCAATAATTACTATTACTACTGCAAAGTCATCCGAATTTTTGATAATTGCTTCATATTTGATATAAAATATATATTAATATTAATATTTTTATAAAAAAATAACAAATGAAAAAATTTTATTAGCCTCATTTCTTCCATGAACTTTTGCAAACATTTTTGAAATATTGTATATGATGGTTTAATATGACAAGGTGTATAATTTTCTGTATAGTTGGCTTGGTTTAAAGACCTCCTAAATTTTGGGCAAATTTTAAAAGTATAGAAGTCACTTTCTGTCCTACCTTTTAAAAAAATAGCTCTATTAGTTGATAGAATATGTCTTTAGTTTTAATTTAATAGAGATTTTCTCAAAAAAATTATTTGTTGTAGAGTTCTATTCTTTTTTAAAACGTGTACTTTACTATGCTCGCGAGGAATTTGTCCACTAAGATCATTTCTAAATTTAGGAAAAATATTACCAAATTTAGACTAGCTCTTGAATATCGTATCTAAATTTGGCAGTAAGAAAACTAAAATCACGTGAAGTCCTATTTTTGAACGAATTACAAAATTGCTATTTTGAATTTGGCTGCATGGCACAGCAATAGGAGGTTTTTAGACTGAGCCAACCATAGGGTATTTTTTTTGTTTATCCTGTGAAACATATCCTTATTGCCTTTTTTATACTATTTTTAGAAGGTGCTATCTTTCGGAAGTGATATCTTTCCAGACTTTACATTAACTCAGATGGCACATTTGCACTATATAAGCAATTAATTGATTATAAATGTTCTGCACCATAACACTAGTGTTACACTGACATTTACTGCAGCAATAACCTATCTATCTATGAAGTTGGGGTCCTGATAATTAAATTTATTAATTTACAAATTTCATAGTGAAAAAAAACTTAGACATCAGCTGTTATGGTTATTGGCATAACACAGTGCCTACCTTTAATTATCAGAGATGAATTATTTTATTTGATTGTTATATTTGCAAAGAAATGAAACTTTTTCCCTCTAACCTTTTATATTCTTCAATCATGGATTTGTCAATAATAAAGGCATCATCCTTATCTTTTGAACATTTGCCCAAGAGGCACTCACCTACTAAGAGCAACGTATGCTTGCCCAGGAGAAAATATCTGTGAGCCTAAAGCAATTGAAGTGTTCAATGAAAAGAAATTTTACAAATGGAATTGGTTTCTTGAAGCATTCAAATATAGAAAATCAGTGTAATTTTTTTACAATTCAAACATCTACAGTATCATTCCAGAATTCACATAAAAATGAAATATTCAAAATAAATACACAAAGGAAAATAGTTAAAGGAAAAAGGCCTTTACAACCCAACAAAAAAAGATTTTATAGAATTCTGTTTGTTTTCAAATATATAAATTGTTAATTATAAAAGCAAAAAATCAAATGAATCTTTAAATTTCTTTACTAGAAGTATGATTTATGACAGTGACTTCATCATTGATGTTACTTATCATTTAAATAAAGGTTAATATTAATATATCCAAGTTACATTGAATTGTTGGTACTGCCACAGCTGGGTCTAAAGGTTTAATATGTGTTGTCAATTGGAAATTGTGGGTTTAAATTATAAAAATATAAATTCATTCTAAAAAAAAAAAATATCCATTGCCATTGCCATTGCCACTTCCTCAATCTAACCCTACTATGTTTTCTTTTGCCCTCGCTACCCTTAGAATTTTTACTAGTCTTAGGAATGTGTCACATATATCTTCTCCAGTTAGATCAAACATTCTTAGGATATAAACTAAAAGTTTATAAATACACCAGAAAAATTTGTAAAGAGTAAAGTAACAATTGATGCAAAAATCATCACAAGTGTCACTGGAACAAATAAAAATGATCTGATACCAATAAAAAAGCCTTTGATCGAAATGATGCCTATGCCAGCAACCAGAAGAGTAATACTTATTGTAATGAATATGTATGCCAATAAAACAGTAAAAGGTATGGCATTAAATACAACTACAGCATAAGTAAACCAACCAAAAGGTGGAAATTTTTCCCAAACAAGATTTATTGTTTTTTGTATATAATATCCAGGATATGCATCAATTTCTTTTCTATAGTCAGGACATCTATAATGGTCAATGATTATCACATGACTTTAAAAGCTTATAACTCCTTATTAAAAAAAAAGTAAACCGATAGAATTAAAGCTAAAGACCTAAGCTTAATTTCCAACAATTTACTTTTTTAATTTTATTAAAAAATTTTCGGGTTATAAGGTTTCAAAGTTAGGCCATTTTATATATGTCTATATGTAAATTGTAAATTTTCGGAATGATCTTCCTTTGTAAAAGGCTGATGATCGTCTTAAAATTTTTTCGTGATACGGAAATCTTTCCAATAAAAGAAATCTGATTACTTAATTAGAAAGATCTTCTAAAATTTTAAATTTCGGACTGAGACATTTATAGATGACTTGAACCATATCTCGGTTGCTCAAGCAATTACTGAAGTTGTTCCTTGATTTTTTTCAGAAACTTTAAAAGCTATTGTTGAAGTTGGTACTTCTGGTGTTGATTGTGCAAAATTTGAAATTGCACTTTTCTTTTTTTTTTGTAGATCTTTCAAATGATCCTTATCATTGTCGCCCATTTCAAAAAAATTTATATTATTTTTAAAAAATTTAAATTATAAACATACATTTATATTTATATATTTATTTTTATTTATTTATTTATTCATAAATCAACAATTAAACATATCATCATCAACCTTTTATAATAAAGAAATAAATAAATCTTGTTAGATTGATCCAATCAATTCACATTTTTAAGAATATTATTAATATTATTATCAATAACAGGGTTGCTGGTGTAAAGGAATAAAACTCCAATTTAATAAATGATTGTTTTGCTAAAGTTGACTTAACACATCACCAATAGTTCAACCAAGGTGATCAACAATAAAGAAGTTAAATAAAAAATGGAAGATCAAAAGATCTATTTTTTAATTCACTTTGAGAATAATATTGCTTGGAATATATTTTTTGATTTCAAAGAACATTGATGATGAGTGACGATGATTTAGTTCGTGAAATTCGGACACATCTAGAAGAGTTTCTCATTAGAATTATCTACATCTATCAATTTTCTGTGTTGTACTACTATTATTACTATGTTCCTATAAAAAATTCTTTCAACATGAGTGTGTTTAGTTATGAATTGGTGTTTTGTATTGATGAAAGTCACCTTCTTACTGAAACTTGGAAATAACATTACATATATCATTAATATTAAATGGTTTGTTTTTTAACATATTAGGAATAGTACTTTAAAAATCCGGATTTTCTTTTAAAAATTTTTATTATTAACTTCTGGAAAAGAGTTGCCGGATGTTTTTCCATAAAATTTCCTTTTAAAAATTACTAATGTAAAAAAAAGCATGCCAAGATGTGTGAAATTAATAAACTCGCTCTACGGGACTGTAGTCTAGATCCAGAATGATGTGTGTGTTATGTTTTAACGAATTAATTGACAATTAACAGCTTTCTTTAATCATGAATGGATTCAAGAGAATACAATCAATCTTTACGAGTCATCAGTTGAGGAATTTGTGCTTATAATAATATTAGAAGAAAATTGGATGAAATTAAATTTGGAATGCAAAGTTATTCGATGGAATAATAAAGAATTAGAAAAGATGGAAACAAAAATGATTGGGAGAACTTCATTGTTTTTTAATTATAAATGAGTGTCCTGAACCCACTTTATTGTGCTACACGATAAAAAATTGAAAATTAAACCTCATATAATATTTATTATTCATCAATATTAAAAGAAATCTTTATAGTTAATTGATTAATTAGTCGCTTCGATTTGTATTTTAGTAAACGCAATTTGTTTCGATTTCTTTCTAAACTCAAAACTTGTTTACAGGTTAGTTGATTATAGATTTTTGCTTTTCGTTTGAACCGAGAAAGAATTAGATCTGTTTAATTTGAATCGAAAATTAGTAAAGTAAAACAATTTTACATATATTTATTTATAAGAATGAATGTTTTTATTTCATTTCAATTTAAAAATACGTACATGCACACGCACTGATTTAATTGATTTATAAATTTATTTATTGGAAAGGTTAAATTTATAATTTTAATTATATTTGATTTAAAAAGTAAATTGAAAAATATAACCAATTTTTCCTTCTTCGTTTAAATTATCACAGAATTTATTAAATTGAAATATTACAAGATGAACGAATATCATCATTTAGAGGTAAAAAATATTTTATTAATCAAATCAATTATTTTGATAGTGGACAGGTACAATAATTATATATATTTTTATGAGATCAATAGATACGATCAATATTTGAGAAAGAAACATTTCCAGTTAGGAATTTACGACTTTGGGTATGTTGATAACATATAGTCTTCTTTGCCCAATATAAACAATTATTAAACAAAAAACTTTTTTGTCAAAATATGTAGAAAATGAACTTGATGGCTGTATCAGAATGTCAAAAAAACATTTTTTATCTAGCTGTTAAGGATACAATTCATGTTTATCGGTTAAATTTGTTAAATGAAAAACCTTTTACGGATCCAATTAAAATACTAACAAGACCCAACAACAACAACAATAATGATGATGATTATGATTATGATAATAATAATAATACTGATGAAACTGAAGAAGATGAGGTGAAAATTTTATTAAATGATGAAATTTTCCTTTATTTATACATTTAATATTAACTTATTTTTTGATTTTAATTCAAGAGGCATGTCATTAATGCTATAAAAGTTGGAAAAATTGGTTACGAAGAAGTTCTTGTTAGCGTTAATGAACCTGGTGATATTGTGGTCTGGTACACATCAAATCTTGATAGGAGACCATTACATTTCAGGTACATACAACCTTTTTAAATCAATTAATCAAGTATTTATTTATCAAGGAAATAAGGAAATGATTTATACATTGCATATAACATCATAAATAAAGTCATAATACATCGACTTGGGGTATAGCATTGAATGGACCAAAACGTTTATTAGCAGTTAGTGCAAATTCACATGAAATAACCATTTTTGATCTGAAAGGTGGAAATTCAATATATTCAGATGAAAATAATGACGATCAAATTGAAAAAAATCATGATGATTCTGATGATAGTTTAGATGGTTCACAACAATCAAGAGGAAGGAGAGTGAAGATGAGATACGCAACAACGACAACAGAACTATCATCATTACAAAATAAATTTGGAAATGATGAGGCTAAATATATATTAAAAGGCCATAGTCACAATATTCCAAATATTTCATTTAGTAATTGTGGTCGATTTTTAGTTTCTTGCAGTCTTGATCGAACATGTAGAGTTTGGAATGTTAAAACTGGTGAGGTAATCAGCACAAGAAAAGTTAGTAGTCATTGGTAAGATATATATGTGTGTGTGTAATTGATTGCTAAGTGTCTGTACTATTATTATTTATCAATAATAGTAATGATTATCTTTATTATTATTTTTTTATTCATAATTATTATAATTATGTAAAGGGGATGGTCGGCATGTTTTGTATCAACACATTCTTTTGTAAAAGTAAATTCTAACATTGAATTTATCAAAGATCCATTTGAAATAAGAAGAAACAGAAGAGTTGTAGGTGTATCACCTTGGTCTCCAAATTGGTCACCACAATATCCACCACCGATACCAACACAACAACATGCACAAACATTGCCACATTATTCAGCGACATCACCGCCTCATTTTGCACCAACAATACCAACATATTCACCACCAATATCGCCGTCATATTCACCAACATCACCATTATATTCGCCAACATCGCCACATTATGACCCAACATCACCAACACATTATACACCAACATCGCCACGATACAACCCAGCATCACCAATTCGTGACGATTCGCGTACTTCAGATATTCTACAAAATCTAAGGAATGGTAATATTATAATTCGTAATCCTCGTGTTGCAATTCAACTTTTAAATAATATTCATGCCTACCAAGATATTATGGCTTCTTCAGAAACAGAATATGAAGACGGGTATTATGACAATACGCATGAAAATGATGACGAGAGTCAAATATCAGAGAGTCAAAATGACGAAGGTGAAGAAGAGTTGGAAGTGGAAGTGGAAGTGGAGGAGGAAGAGGAAAGAAGAACCGGGGGTAATAATGATAATTTATATTACGTTGATACCTTTTTTTTTATCAAAAAAAAACCCCCCAATTTAAAGTTTAATTATAATTCACTTTCAATTTGAATAAGGTTGGTTTCATGACGCTGAAGCAATGAATGACGACGATGATATTTATGGTGGTGAAATAAGCAACGGCACTATTGACGAAGAAGCGTCATTATCAATTTCAGAACGTTCTTCTGATGGTATATGATTATTATTTCTATAAAACTTTATATATGAAATATACAATAAATTTTAAATTAAAATTATTCATGTATATTATATATAGCATCTACAGGTAATTCGCAAATACTAAACTTGGAGTTATCACCACCCAGGGTATATACAGATATAAATGATGAACTAGTATATATTCACACGCCAATTCCAGAATTACCGCCGCCAACTAACCTTCCACCTGATTCCTCATTTACAGGTAAATTCTCCATCTTCTAGAACTATTCAAATCTTAAATATTTTTTATATAATTAATTTTAAATTTATTAAAATCTTTAGGAGGTTTAAGTGCGACAACAAGCAATACAGAAAATAATAATAACAATAATCGTAATAATCGTAATAATTTTTTGCCTGAAATAAATTATTATTCAGATCTAGCACCTCTGCCACCACCACTACCATCATCATCACAATCACCACTAATACCACGATCACCTCGTAGTGGAATAATGCACACAATACCATCTTGGGTACAAATGCAAGAGGGTATTAGCGAATACAGATCAATTGATATAGATCCAGATCAAAATGATCAAGCCGAATCAAATCTTATGCGACGATCACGGCCTAGAATCCTAATTGATCCAGTACAAAATGATCAAGCTGAAACTATACATATGCGATCAACACGTTCACCAACTTCGCCATTTATGATTCCGTTCGATTCAATTAGATTATCAGACCAAGACGATAATAATAATGATAATAATGACAATAATAGTATTAGCAGTAGTAATAGTATTAGAAATTCAACAACAACTAGAAACAATAAAAACAAAATATTATCCACATCGTCTAAATCACAGCCACAATTATCATCATCATCGGATGTTAAAACAGAAAATGAATTGCCAATTGATCATCTTGTGCTTTTCACTTCTCAAAATGATTTGTTTCTTTTAGATCCAATATCTGGTTTGAAAGTTCTTTTATACGAGAAAAATATTTGTTCAAGTCGTGATTCTAGGAATATTATTGGTTTGAATGATTTTGATCGATTAAATATGGTCGAGGTAATAGATAAGAAATAAATAAAAATTTTCCCCTAAAAATTATTTTTATTTATTTATTAATAAATTATTTTGTATTTATGATGATTAGTGGATCCCAGAGTTTTCATTGGCTGTTGTGGCTAGTCAAAAAGGAAAAGTAGCATTGGTGAGATTGGTTATGTATGTATTTAGAATTTGCGCATATTGCAATTTCTAAAACTTTATAAATATTTTAAATATTTATTTTTATTATTATTGTAGGAGTGCTGCAAATAATGACAAAAAAAAATATTCTTTCGTAAAGGAAAAGTTTTTGCCTGAAACCAATTTACCCAATGCATCATTATTAGGTAATAATTATAGGCCATTATTTTAATTAATTATTGTATTTGATAATTCTATTAACATGTTATTTAAAATTGTCTTTTAGGCATGTTTATAGTAAAGAATAATCATTTACAAGACCCATCACTATTTCATTATTTTCTATATTTAATGTATTATGATGGTAGTATGTATTGTTATGAGATACGTAAATCAGGAAAATCAAATCCTTTAAGATTAGATAATATCTTCATATAATATAATATAATAATAATAATAATAGTAATAATAATAATAATAATAATAGTAATAATAATAATAATAATAATAATAATAATAATAATAATAATAATAATAGATTTCCCTGGATGCTTTAATATTTTTTTTTTGTATTATACAAAAAATATTTTTAATTAATTAATTGTAATTTTTTAATTTCCTCCTGATAGTTTATTATAATTTATTTTATTTGTTGGCGGGATTAAAAATATTGGAAATGGTCTTGTAAATTTAGTCATTTAATTCTATTTATAATTGAACCTTATTTAAACCGAGTTCTCCAATGTACAATCAACCCCCTCCCCTAAAATTGAGCTTTCTGAGGATAGATGATTTGTACCATTTGGAATAATAATAATACTAATACTAACTAATGACAAAATAATGTTGCATGATTTTCATTGTACATATCATGTGAAAGTCATAGGCATGCAATTGGGGAGGTTGGTTTTATATAGTTGGGAATGAAAAAAGACCGTGCAGTGCAGGTATAGAGGGGTGCACTTATCTCTTAAGTCTCAAGCTTGGGAATGAGTGAGTGCGTGCATTTAGAGAGGGCATGCATTTACGGAGGTGAATTTAGGGGGTTGACTGTAGTACAA
The DNA here is from genome assembly GCA_910592215.1 of Entrophospora candida. Lineage (NCBI taxonomy): Eukaryota > Fungi > Glomeromycota > Glomeromycetes > Entrophosporales > Entrophosporaceae > Entrophospora > Entrophospora candida. Next base: position 9,414 of record CAJVPN010001317.1, read on the forward strand.
TTGGTGTAGTCTTGGACCTAAGGTTAGAAAAAATGTCTGTATGAGTTACTTTTTATGCTCATGAAAAATTATAGACATTGAAGTAAAAACTAGTTAATGGAAACCATGCAAATATTACCCAGTTCCTTTGCAAAATTGTTTAGTCTAAAATAGTGAAAATTTGCATCTTGCATGATGTAATAAGGGACTCTAAATATCTTTACCCAATTTGATAATAATCAATGTTATATGGTGAATACTGTAACACAAACCAGACAAAGTGAACATTTAAGTCAGGATTTCAGAGATCAAAAATCTAGCAAATTAACATCACAATTATACAGGAGGCATTCATTTTACCAACAACTCAGGAGGTTACATTTAACCTCCACATTCTAATAAAATGCTGAAGTGGTGCCATGTGTTGTTGGTAAAATGAACTGTTGGTAAAATGATTGTTGGTAAAGTAATACATACCCAATTATATTATATATATGATTTTATTATACAAATTATATTTTTAAAAAATATGTACTATATATTTTTAATCAAAAACATTTAATATTTGTATTAATTTTGGACTACAATATTAATATTATTTATTATAAATATATAATTATGTGTCAAGGTAGCATGACTGAAATACAAAATAATTTCATTAGGTTTACTAATTTGATTAAATAATTCGGATTTTCCATCAACAATTTCCAAAATCTTATTAAGCTGCAATTCAAATATGAAACATTTGATTATTGGAAATTGGCAGATGTTGAAGCATGCATGCTACCATGAACACTTGCAGCCATTCTCACACATTCTTCATGTTCACAAGGCTAATCTGACTGAGGCATCCTTGATGATACAATGATGCAACAGAATTCCAGGAGAGGGATGTTTGGCCCCAGAGTTTACTGAGACTGCATCAATTGTCAATGACACTTCCACTAATCTTCCCTCACAGTACCCAACCAGAGAAGGCTACTGACATGTTAGCCAAAAAGTCATCTGCAATGATCTACCTCTAAGGTAAGGATGGCTCTGTGATCAACTTGCAACTCTGTTGATGAATGGTAGTGCCATGTAAACATCCAGATCTATCAAAGCAATGAGAATCTGCAACTCATTTCAAGCTCAGGAGGTTGCAATTCAAGCAGGTTGGTGACCCTGAAATTGCATTTGTTAAGAAGAAAGTTGTAAAATAGTGTTTGTTTTGTATATTTATTTCCCTAAATTGTTTCTTTAATCCTAACTAATTTATAATTTTGGGTAGGGGACTGAATGGGTTTTGCCCAATCAGTCCTAAGGTTTCTGGCCAAAACTCTCTTTATTAATAGCCAAAATTGCTGAAACACTTTGGGCAAAATTACTTTTTTATAAGCCCAACTATTTTTTGTTATTAGCTGAAATTGGGTGAAATTACTTTAAAGTTGTTTAAGTTAAAATTAGTTGATTGGTATAGTTTTTTAATGTTCATGTTATACATGCAGCCCAAATTGGTTTGGTGATTTTGATGGTCAAAATTATTCCAATTTTGATGGTAGAAAGTAGAAATTAATTACAGCATTCACTATTAAAAACATAAGTGTAACACCCCTTTACTACATGTGTAACCCCCTTTATGACAGTGTCAAAATACTTTGGGCTGCATGTATAAGTTCATGTTTATAAAAAATGCTGAGAAGCCCAAATTGCCTAAACTAGTTTGGGCTTTGAGAAAACAGTTCTGACTGGAAACCTTAATCAGTAGTGCAAGCATGTAAAATACAGCTTGTGATGTGTCCAATTAATATATAAGATAAAATAAATGTAAAAGTCCAATATATAAATCTCCCTGTATCTGCACACAGCTCAGGGTTCTCATACTCTAGTGTGGACTATAACCCACCCGAAAATGATGAGCGTTTTGCATTTGCCTCATCATTCGAGTGACGTGCATTTTGCATTTGCCTTGTCAAAGATGGGATGTTTATAGTCTACTTATCGGATGACGTACGTTTTGCATTTGCCTCGTCAAAGATGAGGCACGTAGTGCCGAATTGTTATCCTATTTGGTAACCTGAGAATGAGGCACATAGTGCCGAATTGTTATCCTATTTGGTAACCCAAGGATGAGGCACGTAGTGCCGAATTGTTATCTATTATGTTATCTTAGAATGAGGCACGTAGTGCCGAATTGTTATCCTATTTGGTAATCCGATGATGAGGCACGTAGTGCCGAATTGTTATCTATTATGTTATCTTAGAATGAGGCACGTAGTGCCAAATTGTTATCTATTATGTTATCTTAGAATGAGGCACGTAGTGCCGAATCGTTATCCTATTTGGTAACCCGAGGATGAGGCACGTAGTGCCGAATTGTTATCATTACTTGGTAATACGTAAAAGCACAATTTTTTCTTACCTCTTTCCTTATATTATTCTACCTTTGGGTATTACCAAAAGTTTGCTATATTTTTCGATTCTAGAACTCTTTCTCATATAATTAATGATTTCAAATACTTTGCTTTATGTTAAAAAATTGGATTATATTTTTGATAACTTTTGCGTATTACATTTTTGATAACTTTTGCATATTACATTTTTGATATAATTGTGCTCAAGTACTTTGCTTTACATTAAAAAATTTGATCGCTTTTGTATATTATTTTTTTGATAACTTTTGCATATTACCGAAAGCTTGCTATATTTTTCGATTCTAAAACTCTTTCTCATATAGTTACTGTCTTCGAGTACTTTTATATCATGTCAAAAAATTAGATCACATTTTTGATAACTTTTGCATATTACATTTTTGATAACTTTTGTATATGACTGAATTGACATAAAGTACTAAAATCATGTGGTACAAAAATGGTCATAGTTACCTATCCTATGATCTGAATTAATTTTCGATTTGAATTTTTTCCAGCATTTATTGTAAGAGGTAACATCCCTTACCTGAGATAAATGACTAGTTAAATGTAACAATTTCTCTCCACCAGAGATTATTACTTAGCTAGATTTTATGCATATTCAATAAGGGCTAAAGTGCGGTTTTTTAATTCTTTTTTGTATGGAGTAGTAGGAACACCCATTTTAGCTTCGAAATTTCGCTTGTGTTCCAAGAACTCAGCTTCATTCATACTCTCGCGCTCTTTTTTCCAGTAATTTTGGTTATCCCGCAATTCAAAGGCAATCTTGGTTCGCCATTGTTCTAACCTTTCCTGAGACATTTGGAATTTTTGTTGTAAAAGAAGGATAAGATTGTCTATATCAGATTCATTTTTAATGAGAAATTCTGAAGATAGAGTAGTTAAGGATTCGGGTATTTTTTTCTCAACTATACTGGCTTTACTAATAGTAGTATCAACATGGCATCTATCTTGGGAAAGACCAGCAGATTGATTACAGGCTGGTATTTTCAAAGGTAAATCTTTTTCATCAATTGCATTACTAGATGAGTCAGAAATTTTATGCTCAACATGTTCTGAAGTAATATTATTAATAATAGGTATAGAATCGAAAAGATCCTGAATCTCATCACTTACCTTTGGCTTATATGATGGAAGAACTGGAGCTATAGGGTAATATTCAGGATTATCTAACTTTCTAGTCATTACTTCTTCTTGATTATCAAAACCACGACTATTATATGGTTTTCGGTTAATTTGATATGAATATTTCCAAATCTGTTGTCCTTTAGGTCCTACCAATTTTCATTCACTTTTTATAGTATAACCACACCAATTACCAACAATTGCATTAATTGCCTTTATAGCTGATTTAAGATCTGGTATTTCTTTTGCACGAGACTTAAAGCCAAAGAGCAATAAGGATTGATTTCGAATTTCTATAAATTTTTCACAGGATTGTGTGAATGCTTCTGATACAATATTGCCAGGAAGGATACGTTTATCATCTATACCAGTAAAGCCCAGTACTTGAAAGAGTTCTCTTATAACCTTCCAGTGATTTGCTGAATAAGTTTTACGCAAGTCCTCCACTACTGATTTTTCAAAATTCTCTTCGGCTTTATAACAGGTGTCTTCCCATTGTGCGAGATCCTTAGCTTCCAATCCTTCTATTGCACTTTCTTCATCATAACCAAGCCTCCGAAGATGAGATAGACGTAAGAAATGTTTTCGAGGTTCGGGAGATCCAAAATGTTCCACAAATTTTTTATTACAAAGTTTATCCCAATCTTCGATGCTCATATCCATATCTTTACCGGTATAGAGACTTCGCAAATAGAAACGTTTAAGTGCCATGGTATCTGGGATAGAGCATTCTTGATCAAACTTAAGAATTTCGGCTTCTTCAGGGATGAGATTTTGGGAAGTTGCAACAGCACAAAAATCCGTTTCCTTGATAACTGATGCTTCAACCCTGACCTCATTGCGGACCCTTTTGCGATTCCCTATAACTTCTTGGCTCTCGTCCATTTTTATAAGTTGAAGAGAAGCACCCGTACTGGCTATAAGACTGCATGATATCTCAATGAAATTTCTTTCAGATAGACGTTTTCGATGTTCAACTTCAAGGAATGATGTTACAGCAGGAGATTGATCAAGTTTATATGAAACAATATTTTTATCCCATTCACGATGGCCCTTAATTGCTGTAGGTAGATCAGTAGGACGAGCACTTTCAAGTTCAGCACGAATATTTTCATGACCTGGCGAATGAGAAAGTTCATTGGAATTTTTTTGATAATAGAGAGATAGTATACGCTTTTTACAATCACGAATTCAAAACATCATTTGGATAAAGGCTTCAACATTAACTGGAGTTGCAATATTTGTAATGCCTATAACCACATCAAAGTGATCAGTCTTTTCAAAAGATATGCCCGCTTCCACTGTACTCATATAAGCTACACAATCAAGTTCACCCCAAGCAGTATTAATATCTAAAAAGTCTTTTTTTCGTTGTTTTCCATCCATATCTCCATAATAAGCACTAGCTTTGAAAGATAATTTAGAAGCTTTTTCTACTAATGCTCAAGCCATATTAGAACTTGTTACAACAAATGCCACACGTTTGCCTTGTCTGAGAAATTCAAACCCAATTCGCATAGCTTCAGCTCCACTATTTGGGTCGTAAAGATACTCAACAGTCTTACCTATAAGTGGTTGGAATTTATTATCAATTACTCGGATAGTGGAGCTAGTGCCAAGGCACATATTTTCACCACAATAAGCCTTGAGAAATGTTAGTGTACTTTCATTTGCAAATGCATCCATGGCTAAAACATGTTGAGCCGATTTTAACACATCACGCATTGCATTTTCAGATTCCCGCGCATTATTCATTTGACGTTGAATTGCATTGACTTCATCTAAAATAGCTACAATCGGACGGGCTGAGAATTCTATACGAGAGAGACTCTCAACTTGAACTATGATAATATCCCACTTATCTATGGACAAGCTCTGTTCATCTTGATAATTACAGATTCTGAGTCCGGATAATTTAAGATCATTAATTTTACCCATTGATTCATTACTAAGAGTTTTTCGGTAAGAAATCCAGATGACGCAAGGCATATTAGCTTTATTCTTGGTTAAGGAATTGAGATATTTTCTCAGACCTTTTGTTTTTCCCGTCATCATAGGAGAGCGGATCAAAGTTGTACTGGGTTCTTTGCACAAGAAATTTGGATAAGCTCCTGGGAAATCTTCCATTTCCTTTACATTAATAACCTCTCCAGATAATTCAGGAAGTGGACGTGGATTTAATACAGCTTTGGCAATTCTTTCATTTAATCCCAATTTAGGTTTCACTATTGATTTAACTTTGTCTGATACCTTATCAAAGCTTAATCCCTTGTGATCTGGCTTATATTGTTTTTGTCAATAGCACTTAAGTATAAAACGCCCATTTTTTCAAATGAATCCATAGAGTTGATCCTTATCATGTTTAATGTCACATATAGGGCATTCTTTAACGGATTGTGCTTGAAAGTTGATGAATCCCTTCTCGATTCTTCCAATCTGAAGCCACCCATATTTTACAATAACTAAATT
>CAJVPN010001318.1:0-15375 GCA_910592215.1 Entrophospora candida
CTATTTTTTTAAAATGTAGGACAGAAAATGACTTCTATACTTTTAAAATTTGCTCAAAATTTAGGAGGTCTTTAGACTGAGCCAACTATAGCTTCAGTGAAAGATCTGCATTTTATAATTTTGAATGCAAGTGTTTTAATTTGAATTATTTTTGTCTTTATCGATTGTTTCATAAAATTTGATTTTTAATAAAAATTTATTAATAAAAAATTTATTTAATAAAAAAAATAGATTTTACCTTTGCTCAAAAATATATTTAACACATTTAATTTCAGGAGTAAATGCTACAAAAGTTGAATTTTCTATTGCAACCTCGCTCCAATTTGTTCCAACTCTGATAAAACATCTATATATACAAAATATTTACAAACATAACAAGGTTCACGAAGTTTGTATTTTGCTAAGTAAAATGTGGGTTAGTTGTCAAAAAACATACAAGTTTTCTATGTTTTTTTTTTTTTTTTACTATATTTATCCAATAATAAAAAACATATAAATCATTAACAATTATTATAGAACAACTACCTTTTGAAATTCCATGTATAGTATCATTATCATATTACATATTAATGTTTCATATAATAAATCAAATGGGTTAATTAGTCGAAAAATCTCTTATTATTATAAATGGTAAAATTTATATATTAATAAATTTGAAATTCTTTTGACATCCATGTGTACATATTAATGTTTCATATAATGAATTGAGTAAAAAGTGTATATAGTTAATCATGTCCTTGCTACATGGAATAACAAATGATCTTTTCCCAGATTAAACTGCCTTTTGTTCTATATGATTTATTGCATCTAATACAAGCTTTGAATGATTATTATCATCACTGTTGTGATTATTGTTGTTGCCATTATTATTTGTTGTTCTGTTTCTAAAATTCATGTTTATTTTTAAAAATTTCAAAGTGCTATTATATATATATATAGGTTATAAAATATATAAATCTAGGGGTTAAGGGGTTACAAAAAAGCAATTGGCAGTAGAATCTCAACGAACATTAACAAAGGAGTCTTTTATATCTTTTTGGTTAACAAATCGAAAAATGTGCCTTAAAAACTCTCCTCCTTTTAAAATAATTAAAATTTTTTCAGCTTTTTAAATATCATAATTATCATCACCATTATGGAAATTGTCAAAATCTTTACTATTTTCTAATACTACCAACAATTACATCTTTAAAATAATTAAAGACTAATCAATCGTATTGATTTATCAAAAGAATTATTTTTAACTAAAATACTTACTTCCATCATTGACATTCTCAACAATAAAAATGCATGCCTTTCGCCTGCATATTAACTCTCTCCGCAACTTTATCCTTTAAGATTTTAGTTATTCAAATCGTAAAAATTCTGAATGTGCATATATTAATATTAATTGAATATGATTTACACTTATAAAGCGGTCGTGGATGGTGTAAAATTCAGAAAATAGCGTCGATCTTTAAATTATCAGATATAACTGATATTAATATTTAATCATTGAAAGATCTTACGTTTATTGAAATTTCAATTGCTTAGCCAAAAACGTTCTAGTCTAATCTTTGAATAGTTCACAACAAACTTTATAGAACACACCTTAATATTCATAATGTTTTTTGCTTACTTCCACTGCTATGTAGTCGCAAGAAAATCTTCAACGAAAGCAATACTTTCAACTGTTGTAGAATAACTAAAAGTTAAGTTACTTCTTGTTTTAACAGTCGTTTGAAAGTATTTTTTTGGGGAAGTTCTTTGCTTAGTAATGATATGCGATCTCCATCGACTAAATATGTAAATAAATAATAAATAAATAAAACAAATAAATAAATAATAAACAAATAAGACTGTAAATGATAATAAAAAAAAAAGATATTAGATAGGTATAGATAGATATAAATTAAACTTGCCCCATAGTCTTCTTTTTCTTTTTTAAAAAAAGTTAAAAATTTTAAAATTTATACACGTAAAGGAAAGAAAGAGAAATAAACAAATATGGAGGGCGAGGATATTTTTAAAATACTTCTTGAAATCTCAATGGTGATTGGCCCTGTCTTGGGATATTTTGATCAAATAGCAAAATTTAGAGCTCGCAAATCTAGCCTTGGATATTCCTTAGATACTACAGGTGTTTTATTAGTTTGCAAGTAAGAAATATTTTATTAAGAATGTTAATGATAATTTAATGGATATGGTAATATATAAAATAATAATAATAAATATTTTTTCTTCTTGTAGCATTGTTCGAATATTTTTTTGGTAAATTTATATAAAAAAATTAAATATATTAGATTTAATTTATTATGCTGCTGAAGTCGATTTTTGATATATATATATATATGTATATATGATGAATTTATTTTTTAGGCTTGGTAAAAAATTTGATATAGTATTATTGTATCAAAGTATTTTAATGATTATTGTTCAACTCATTCTTTTACATCAATGCTTGGTATATCAATATCCAATTCCACCAACATCGAATCGAAGATGGTTTTGGAATTGGTATCAGTACGGATCATATATAATATTTTTATTATCATTAACTGGAATTTTAGGGATTTTTTATTTTTTATTTGATAAAGATGGTGTATTCATAGAAATATTGGGATATTTGGTAAATGAATTCCTATTTTTATTTCTTCCTTCTTTTCTTTATTATTTGTTTTTAATTAATAATTTCAACTGTTTTAAACATAATTTTAGTCACTTGGTATTGAAAGCACAGTTCCAATGCCTCAAGCATTAGTAAATTTTAAATACAAATCCGTCTCGGGATTCAGGTAAAAACTCGAACTTTTTATAAATTATATCTCAACAACCACTTAATCTCTGTAATTACTTTTTATCAACATCAAATCAAATATCAAATCACATTTAATTAATTTTAGTCGCTGGATTCTTGTAACCTGGTTTATTGGAGATTCATTTAAAACATTCTATTATATTTTTACAACAGCACCTATTCAATTCATTATTTGCGGCATTATACAATTATCAGTTGATGGTGTAATAGTGTTACAATTCGTAATTTATGGAAATAATAGAATTAATGAATTAATATTTGGTCAAAATAATAACAATTACGGCTATTCAAGATTAGCAGACGATCGTCGCACTCTAAGTTATAATTCATTAGATGAAATAATTTAAGGTGAAAAATTGGAGGTAAAAAAAGACTATGGGACATTAACAATGTATCAATCGTGCATTAATCGAATATATTTGAAAAATGAAATAAAATCATTCAATTTTGGAATCACAAACTGTTAATTTATTAATGATTAAAAAAAAGAAAATCTTTTTTTTAAAAAACATGCAAGATTTATTTATAAAAAATATTAAACAATTCAAATCTCATTACCAACTAAATAATTCTGCTAACAAATTTTAATCAACCAATTAATCCCAATTCCTAAATTGATGATAAAAATGTGCGTGGAGTGAAGTGAATGAGTGAATGAGTGAGAAAGGAAGAAAAAGGGTAAAATCTGTAATTTTTAGAATTAAAAAAAAATATATATTAATATTATTGTTTTCAAGTATGAAAGCAAATACATCTAAAAACCGTAATACTTACAATGAAACTTATCATTAAATGAATAATGAGAATTAATTTTATGATCTAGCCTCATTATTATTTATTTGGTTTTATTTAAAAAAAAATAATAATAATACAATTACTAATAAAATTAATTATTAATACTAATATTATGATTCATCTTTTCTAAATCTTCCTTTTTTATGAGAAGGTTCATATAAAGAAGAGTCCAAAGTAATTTGTCTTCCTAAAAAATTTATTTCCCCATTGTTATGATTATATCTTCTTTTCAATGAATCATTGCTATTTAAAAAACTAACACTATCATCTTGACTTGGCACCAATCTATCTATTTCATGTTGAATATTTTGATTATTATTATCAGTAGTGTTTGATAAAGGAACTGGAAAATTGAAATTATTTTGGACGCCTTCAAATATTTGTTGATTTGAAATTTGAAATTGGGATTCTGTTGATTGATTATTTTGCTGTGAAGTTGTTAATGGTTGTGATGGTTGTTGTTGCTGCTGCTGCTGCTGCTGCTGATGATGATGCTGATGCTGATGATGGTGATTTTGATCTTGATTTTGATTTTGATTTTGACTTTGATTTTGATTTTGATTTTGATGAATGAATTGTTGCTGTTGTTGTTGTTGACGAGCAGTTGAAGATTCGTCACGAGATCTTCTTGATAAAGAAGAGAGTTGTTCTTTTTTGAGATGCATAAATTTTATCAAATCATCAACCGATATGATAGCATCACGTCCGTCAGTTCCTAATTGTTGTCTTTGCTGAACATTTGGATGAGATTCGATAAACTCCAATAAATCTTTTAAACATTGTTCATATCCAATATTTTTTTGCTGAAAGGCTGTTTTATAAAGTTGTGTTACTGATTCCGCCGCCACTCGGAAAGAAGCATGTAAAACTTGTGATTCATCAAGAAATTCTGTTGAAAAGCCATTATTATCCATCTTTTTTAATTTATTCTTTTAATTAATATTTAATATTTATTTTTGAAAGTCTTTTAAATAATAATATATATAAGTCTAATTGCGTAATATGTACCTCCAAAAATAATATATATAAATATATATATATATACACACAGTATATGAAGAGAATAATTTAGATTGTTGATTCTAAAGAAATCAGGAAATCACAATATAAACAAAGTTTTCCTCCCTCACCAGATTCTCTCGACTTTTTATATGCCAACGACTTCTTCAAGTTGGAATGTGACCAAGGAAAAATATATTTAACAATAAAGAAACAATTGTTTATTAATTTAGCTATATGAAGGTATTGTTGGTTAATTAATTGTCGTTTGATAAAAAAAATTTTCAAAAGGAGGGAAATTTTAAAATTATAAATTGAATGACAACAATTTCATCTATATAAACTTTTCATCATCACCTACCCTAATAACAATCATATTTGGTAATATATGTGTGATAATGTGATCTAATGTGATAAAAGGAAATAAGAAAATCTATTCTTGTAGTGTAAAAGAAAAGGAATGTGTGTGTTTGATTTGTACGTATATATATCACTGTATTAAATACACTAAATTGCACACGAATACCAAAATCATGTGATTTTTAAAAATAACCTCAGTGGTACAAAGTGGAAATTTTGTTCACTAATTGTGGCATATTGAATTACAACATATGAAAATCGGAATTGTGGCTAATTGTGGTTTCCATCTTTAGTATTATCACAGCCTTTCTCTTTGATATTGCTTTTATGTTTTATATTTGTTAAGAAGCATTGTTATTTTTTTTTGTGAATTTATTACAAAACAATTATCCAAGATCCCAAAAATTACAGCACATATTGAAAAAAGAACAAGGAGAGAAGATTACCCCCTGTGTTTTAAAACAAGTGATGCCCAAATGCTTAATGATTATCCAAGGAAGAAAAATCACTTATAAAAAAAAGAAAAATAATGAAGAAAGCAAAATGAAAGTGAGCGATTGCCTAATAAAAAGTACAAAAATTTGCAAAATGTAACGTAGAATGAAACCATGATTACATAATCAAGGAAGTTATCTTTTGTCCTTTTCTCCTATGTGTGCCTTGAGGCATGATTCTGCTGCTTTACATTCTTGTGTTGGGTTATAAGATTGCTATTGTTAACAAAATAACTAGTTGCATATATCTGAGCCCATCAACTTTAATGCCTCGGTTAGTCTTTGGGTTGATAATGTGTTCATAATTTCGATTATCACAGATAGTTTTTAAATCTAAAATATAATTCTCTTTTCATACGTAATTCTGTTGTATTCGGTAAACTTGATAAACAATCAGATAGTTTTGATATATTGTCCGACAAATTGCACAATGTGTTTGCTTTATTGTTGCTAATGGATTGCATTTGACATGTCTATTAAATCAGAAAGAAAAACCACATTTCGCACATGTGTATTCTTTTTGAGATGCCTAAATTGTCAGGTCATGAGATAATTGATCAAGGTATTTGAGGGCCTATCAAAGTGATGACAAAATGCATTCACATCGTTATTCGATGACCTGCTGAGGACAAAGGAGGTAGCGCTGAGTGAATTACTCTTATACCCATGAGCGTGATGACAGAAGTACACTTGAGGATTCTGTTAACGATGGTCAGATAATAAATCAGCATTTATGGACAGGAATTATGAATCAACTAAAGCTAGATTATCCCAAGAAGACTTAAATATTAATTGTTTATTAAAATGCAATGAAATTTCCAAGGTAAGAATTTCATTTCTGCCTCCCATATAATAACATTGCACTCAAGTTGTAATACATATTATTTTCAGATGTTATACTCAAGGGTGCAAACGTATGAACACTTGAGGGTTACAACACTAATACAGCATACTGCATATGGCATATAGCAAGTTCCGTATGCCATAGGATCACCAAATAAGGTTTTGATTTATCTGATGCAAATCAAATGAAGATTCTTTTTAACTGGGTCAAATCTGTTTTTAAAGATCCGAAAACAACGTTTGGTAAGTCCTTGCAAAAAATTTTTTGGCTAAAACAGTGCTTTTAAATAACTGATATCACTATTTGCCTCGTCAGGGCAAACGAATCCTTGTAGGTATTAGTAATTAGAAAAAGAAAAATTGATATCTCATTACAAGGAAAAAAACCAGACTTTGTTCCAAAACTCTCTGCAGATGACAATAAAAGAGGCTACCTTGTAAAATTGGGTAATGAGACGAAGGACTCAATTGTCAAAATGATAAATGATGTAGTTAATAATGATAATTTAGCTGTTTGTCTCCAGGAAATTTTTGGAGGCATTGAGCAATGTTCCTGTTTTTTAAAACCAAAAAAGTGATAATAAACGGTATTGAAAATCCATGCAATAATATGTTAATGTGAAAAACAATTTCATTTGCATTTTATCAAACAACATGATAAAAGGTATTAAGGTATTAAATTATTATTTTAAAATGACCGCCATATGACGAAATAATGATGATGACGATGATGACGACGATGATGATATGCTTCCTGTCATTTCTGCAAAAGTGCAAAGTATCAAGCTTTGGTGACAAATATTCTGGATCAAAGATTATTTATTCAGAGCGGTTTGCTCATTGTTAGTAAATGTTGCCTTAATTATTTTTGCAACATAAGTGTCTGATTGAGATCAATGAGCGTGTACAATTCATATGTCATTTTAATTTTAGCATCTTTTTACAGTTATCATTAAAAGGTGGGAAACGAGAAATCCACAAATGCTTGTTAATTAATTTTGTCCTACAAATTATGTAAATTTATTTTCGTTTTAAAAAGAAAATGAATTCGTTTTTTTACCTGTATAAATCTAGCTAAAAATATTACTTTTGCGACATGAAATAATGTGGACTTTATAATACAGTAAAACCGTCTCTAGTTTTTTTTATTAGTTGTCACTTTTTTCACATACTAACTTGTGAAGAAAAAAAATTTATATAATCAAAAAGCATACCATGGAATCAGATCTTGTTAAACGAGTTGGCCGAAATAAGGAATTCAGGTTTGTTACTTTATTAAAGGAATCTTTGTTCGATACTAGAGAAAGTTGAAAGAATGAAAACAAGGAAATTAAAAAATCCCATTTTATATATTGTCACGTGATCACTATTTTTATTTCTATTTTAATATTAATGGAATTATTATTTACGATGTTGAAGCGTAGTGATTGTAACCATGCAGAAACGTAGCAATTAACATGAATAAGGAATAAATTGATGACTATAGTACAGATCAAGGTGCTTGTTGAGTTTTTATTCGTTTATTAATATTATTATTTGTTTGCTTGTTTATAAACATTCATTAACGAATAATCCGCAAATATTAAATTTTTTTATTAATTATAATGTGACATTTTTTCATTTCTCTATTATCATACTAAAAAAAAAAGTAGTAATAGTAAAAATAGTAAAAAGATTCACATCAACCATCTCACTACATACCATAATTTTCAAGAATTTGTCAATGCTAAAAAAGTTATTTGCAAATGTGGTCAAATTATTTCACGGTTATTCTAAGAGTAATAATAGTAATAGGATTTTTAGATAATTTATCATATATTTCTATTAAGATTTGTCTTCCAGCATCACAACGGTATTTTTCATGTGAAAATTTGGCAGGAGGAGACATTACAATTCATTTACACCACAAGAAGTAGTTGGAATACATTAATCCTTGTTATGAAATAATTATAGATCATGTGATCTGATATATTTTCAAGCTGATTTTTTTATTTTTGTTTTTATTTTTTTCGAAAAAAATTTTGGTTACAAAGATTTAGGCCGCCATATGATTTATAAAAACCTTCATATGACTTAATGTTATATCTACAAATAGTCCAACTAGTCATACAAGCCTTACCTATAATTTTCGTATGGCCTTTGAAAATTTTCACCGCTTAAAGTCATACAACCTCTATTAGAATCGTGACTATTCTTCCACCAGACTTGCATATGTAAATTCTGATATGATACTTTCACTTTCTACCTAACATTTAGAGATTGCCTATATCTCAGCACAATTTTCGATTTTATCTCAATGCAATAGTATCTTTTTAGATATTATGGTGCCTTCTTGCCAACAAGGACGGTGTGCCAATATGTGTTAATGATCGTACTAATTTTTTTTCATATTGTGTTGGTCATGATACCGGTCTGTTGAACATTTTAAACTCGTTTGGTCTCAATGGACCCAGTCCATTTTTTACTTGATAGAAATTTACATATGTAATAATTTGCGATGTCACTTACGAAGCATATTTCCAGTTTGTTAATTGATCATGCAATAGTACACATGTTTTTGTAGTGTCAAAACCTCATATCTCAATTTAAAGTAAATTTATCACGTCTATAACTATAGCCGGCTTCAGGATATTAAGACGCACCAACATAAGTTTCTAGATGCAACTTTCCTAATAAAAGAGTTGAATCGCAATTGGAAAATACGGTAATTGTTTCAGGAAAGTTTTTTACATATTATATATAATAAAATCAGTCAACGTTTAATCTAAATACTAATCTCTTATCTGTGCACCTCTAACAAAAAACACTTTAGAAAATTTTTTTGAACGTGTAAATGACAAGTCATTTAGCATAACCATTGATCTGCTTGATTCCTTTAATAATTGATAAGCATGCGTTTCGGCGAATTTCATTTGCTCTTTGAGATTAAACCTAAACTAAATGATCAAATTAATTGAAAAATTAACAATTAATATCGTTTTTAATAAATTAGGTTTAACATAAATCTTAATAATAATGCATGTATTATAATTAATACTTACAAGATGATGGAGGGAGGGCCTTGAAAAAATATCAATAATAAAAAAAGTTTTCGTTCGAAAAATCTAAAAATAATAAATCTAACCATTTAAATCTACCTATTTAATTCTTTTTTCTTTTCTTTTCGTCGTTTGTACATTGTTTAAAAAAGACTTTATGGGTCAATCTATCTAAAGAAAACTCTTGCATAGTTACAAAGGATCTAATCCCCAGTCTACCCTGAATAACGTTACTACGTAACTTCCTTGTTTTCCTGATATCATCATTCAGTATCAATTATAAAGTTAATCATGTCACATAGAGGAATTTTTATCAGGTGAACTCAAATTTTCTTTAAACCATTTTCTCTAGTTTGTTCTCGCAAAACTTTAGCTCACTAGCAACATAATTTTTCAGAACAAATCATATTTCTTGATTCATCTGATTCATTTGTGATATTTGGTTTTTTTTGGTGATACCATTCTCTGAATGATTTTATTTGTTATCATTGATTAACACGGAAGAATCCATGTTTTCTTATTTTGCCCGTCATCTTACACTTGCAATAAAATAATATTCTTCAATATAGAGTCTTATCAATTGGATTTGAAAAGTGTCTGTAACCATGAAATATCTTTTGTTTTTCTAATAAATTATTGTCGTCCATCAAATATAGATTTTGGCATTAAGATTGTACTGCATAATTTTGAATCAAAAATAATCAAAAAGAAAATCATACTTTTTCATTATTGATATTTGTTATGAAGACCACTATGAACCAACTGTTAAAAAAGAAACATTGTTGAATTGTAATGGAAAACTTGGCTGGTATATCCATCATTAATTCTCTAAAATAAGAATGGGTTTGTCATCTTAATCATTATTATTGTTTCGCCGTCGATCTCTATGCGATTTACAGAAGATTTTACTATATATATAAAGAACATTTATCGTGACTATAACTAATCGTAAAGACATTCATTATATATCAATATATCCATTACATTCCAGAACTTCAAACGTATTTTTTTCTCATTTTACTGGTGGAATTTCTTTAGAATAAACAATTTTTATAATTAATCAATGAACTAGCCAAAAGTTAGAGATTTGTTTAATTATTTATAGGGCCGTTCAAATTTAGAAATCTGTTTAACATCATTTTTTATGAAGGGGAGGAGGGTAAAAATTTCTTATTTTTTTTTTTTGAACGGCCTAATCTTATCAGGTGGCTTAGCATGTTTTATAGATGATGCAGTTAATATCGTACATAAAAACAATAACCATAATAATTCTTTTTTAATAATTTAATTTAATTAATATAAAATTAAAATGTCAGATTCAACAGCAACAACAACAAGCACTTCAACCACAACAACCACAACAACTAAAGATGATAAGAAACAAACAATAAGTGGCTTAAAGTCCTTTATCGCTGGAGGTTGTGGTGGTGTTTCTTGTGTGATTGTTGGTCGGTTGGTTTTCTTTTATATTTTATATTTTATATTTTTATTTTATTTCTGAAATCAATTGATGTTTATTGTTATTAGGTCATCCTTTTGATTTAATCAAGGTAATGAATGAATGATAAAGACGATTATGATTGTGAGCATGAAAATATATTCACACCGCTAAATGTATATTTTTAAAAATAAAAGGTAAGATTGCAAACAGCCCCAGAGGGAGCTTATAAAGGAATGATGGATGTAGTAAAACAAACAATTAAAATGGATGGACTGCGCGGGTAAGTTTGAAAAATTATTATTCAAGTGTGGGATGAATTTTATCAACGATATTATAATGATAATATTAATAATATTAATATTAATCATTGCAGAATATACAGAGGTATGGGTCCACCACTTGCGGGAGTAACACCAATTTTTGCTATAAGTTTTTGGGTAATAACAGATTTATAATTAATCAATTAATTGCCAATCAAATACTGATCAATTAATGTATTTACAATCAATACATTTAAAATATATAGTCTTATAATCTTGGAAAGAAAATAATGTACTCATTGACACCAAATCGTCAATCACAAGATTTAAGTCTTGTTGAGATAATGGCAGCAGGTGCTATTTCAGCGGTACCAACAACTTTAGTGATGTCACCAGTGGAAAGAATTAAAGTGTTATTACAAGTGCAAGGACAAGCCACCTCACAAACAAAATATAGAGGTCCATCGGATGTAATTAAAGCATTATATCGGGAAGGGGGTATTTCTAGCATCTATAGAGGTGCAGGTGCCACCTTACTACGTGATGTACCTGGTACTGCTGTTTATTTTGGTGCTTATGAGTTGACTAAACGATTGTTAACACCTAAAGGATCTAATTCATTAAACCCGCTCGCTACTTTATTTGCTGGTGGTAAAGTATTACTATTATTTATTACCATCATTTTTTAATATTATTTATATATATATAATATAATATAATATAATAATGTTTTGTAGGTATGGCTGGAGTTGCAATGTGGTCAATTGCAATTCCACCAGATGTAATAAAATCAAGGTTGCAATCAGCACCAGCCGGCACATATAAAGGTTCATTGGATGTGTTGCGTCATTTACTCAAACATGATGGACCATCTGCACTATTTAAAGGACTTAGTCCTGCTTTGCTTAGAGCTTTTCCTGCTAACGCAGCTGCATTCTTGGGTTATGAAGCAAGTGTAAAATTTATGAATCGTTTATGGTAATATATATATATATATATATATATTTGAATTTTGAATTCGATATTTTGAGGATATTAACTGGTATATGCAATATATATAATAAATAAACAAAGAGAATTAATAACAATTGTGAAACATAACCATAATTTCCAAAAAACAAGATTTCTTTGATTTCTAATCAGAATCCCAAATCCCTCAAAAGTGAGGTTGTAATAAAAAAGTGTATGTCAGGGCTGTTGGTGTAAGGTAAGCCCTAGTTTAGTAACGACTTAACTAACATACGAGGGCTTTTCAATAGAAACAGTGGAAACTTTGAAAACGATGTTTTAGAAAAGTTAAAAATACCAAAATCTTGAATAAAAAAATTTAAAATTTCTAAAATATAAATATGTATTTTAGTTATTGTAGGTTTAGAAACATTCGGATAAGGGCAATATTTATTATCCTTTTCAAGATTGAACATATTGACGGACATGCTAATATAAAATACCACTGCCTTTCTACAAATAATCCTGTAGGAATTTTTCCATTCAAAACTAACTGTCCCATATCAATAACACAGTTTTTTATAATTTGTTATCATCAATTTTGTTTTTTAACATGTATAATCTATTAAAATAAAATGATGATGATGGTTTAAAATATTTTTAGTCCAGCCATTAAAAAAACCATTTATGGTTGAGCAATGAAACAAGATAAAATGTATTTTTTCTTTTCATCTTTAATATGGAAAATCCTGCGTTAATTTTTTAAATATCATGTGATCCATATTGGATTTTACCACCTCAGCTATGTATTAATTTTCTTTTATAATAATAAAAAAATTTTATTTATTAATTCATTAATACAAAAAGGACGTAAAATGAAATTTACTTGGTCACAATTTTCTAAGTGTATAATAAAATTCGGAATTTCCAAGGCTCAGCCAATTTTTAGTTTAAGACTAGCCGATAAGTTTTGAAGCTTGAGTCATGAATAATAAAACCTTTTTGTTTTGATATTTTATAAGCAATCAACAGTCATAGTAATAGTAATAATAGCACTGTACAGAATTACTTGTCGAAATATTCGGGTATGTTAATAGAGAAACTTCTATTTTACTTGTCTCTTGTTAATAAAGAATTTTGTCAACTTGCACCAGCCCGTTGATTGAGCTTTGGATAATTTTGGAAGGATTCTCGTGTTATTCTTTTCCGTTTTGCTAGAGAAAATTTTATTACAGTTGATGTTGATAAAATGTTCATTAGCATTAAAAGCAGTATATATGTATAGATATTTATTCAAAGATTGTTACTACAATATGTCCAATATGATGAAGATTTGGTTAGATTAAAACTACAAGATAATAACAACAATTCTCGAGAAATGGACCAAGAAAAATTTTAAAACTTTTCAAAAGGTATAGAGACTCCATGGTCATCAACATACAATTTGATGTATTCATTGCTTTATTAAACGAGGCTGAAGCAAGATTTGGAATAGATTTGGTTCTAAAAGGCAATGATATTGAAAATTTTCATTTCTTAAGCTTGCCATTGATCTAGATTTCTCATTTGAACGATTCGTTTGACTCGTTTGATCCACCGACTTGTTTTAATTATTCTGGTTAGACAATTTGACACTGATGTCCATTATTAGCGGTGATAAATATTTTCTGACATGACTTGACCGTTTTTTTTCTTGCTCTTTCTTTTTTTGTCAGATTCTCAATTATTTTCAAAATTATGGTTATAACATCATGTTCATCTAAATCATTAACTTCTGAGCAATTACATATGTCCATCTCTTGGATCAATATCATCATTAGAAGCCATGTTTAAAATATCTACAATGTTAATACCCTACATTATTGTTATCCATCTGATAGTTTTTCATTTATTAATTATAAATAAGATCTTATATATATATATCACTGTCAGTGTTGTGACCCGAAACTCTGAGTTTAGGGAAAACCCGAAACAAAAACTAACAGAAACCACCCGAAACTAGTTTAGGTTAATAGTTTATGTTTCGGTTTAGTTTTAGTTTTAGTTTTAGTTTTCTGCTTAGTGTGAGTTCATTTTCCGAAACGTTTCGGGAAGCCAAAAGAGTTTCTGATCACAACACTGATCACTGTTCCTTTTATAATTTCATATTAACAAAAATAATATCATTATATTTATTATCTATATACAATTGTTCCCTATTATTACTACCACTACGGGGAAGAAAAAGATATCAATGAGAGAGAAACAATCCAATTATTATTAATATCTGATTGCAAATCATTCGAATAAATTTGAAAGAGATTTGTATTCTTTCTGAAATATTCATTGGAGGAAATGGTGTGAATCCTTTATTGATAAATGCTTACTTTTAATTATTCTTGATGCTTGATTAATGGACAGTTGCATAAATGAAATTTTTTCTCTTTCAGAGCCGAATTTGTTCCAAATCTTGTTTTGATACAGCGATGAATACATCAAATGATATGTCCGATACCATGAGTCTTTGTAAGGCTTTAAATTTTCTTGATCTATTTCTTGGGAATTGTTATCGTTATCTTGTAATTTTAATTTAGTCAAATCTTCATCATATTGACCATATTGAATAATCTTTAAACAAAATATTTAGATAGACTTGCTTTTAAGATAAGGATTCTACAACAGCAACTAACTGTAATAAAAGTTTTCGTTAGTAAAATTGAGGGGAAGATATGAATCCTTCCAAAATCAGTCAAAGTGCAAGTCGAATTTGCTACAGAACTGGTGCAAATTTGACGGAATTCTTTATTAACAAGGGTAAGCGAAATAGGAGTTTCAATATAATTCTCGAGATGGTTTTTCAAGTGGAAAAATGCCCAAAACAATTTGTATCTATACAATTTCCTTTTTTTTTAGTTTATTATTTTTAAAGGATATTGTTAATTCTATTTATACATTAAAAAAAAGCGATGGATCCCCCGCTTAAAGAAAAATGAGTCTATTTTAGGATTCATTAAGATAAGCCACTTTTCTTTTTCAGTATCTAGAACGAAAGATATAATCAAAGATAACTCACGAGGTTTCGTGTTGTGTGTAACTATTTTATTTTATAAAGGATAATTCCTGATAATTTACTTTTAGGGATGTTTATCATTTCATTAACCCAGCATAATGGACATTCGTTTATCACATAGTGATAAAATTGAATGCAGATCTTTTTTATGCTGTGCAACAGCATATTTTCAATTGTTTTAAAATAGAAAAGGCTGGTTATAACAGCATAGTGGACTTTCGATACTATCACTAAACGTGATATAAAGTGACGATCATTTTTATACTGTGTAACTAATATATTTAATTGAAAAAGTACTTTAAAACTTTAATAACGTGACATGAAAATCCTACTAAAAAATATGACGTGAAA
>CAJVPN010001319.1:0-15374 GCA_910592215.1 Entrophospora candida
TCCTACCAAAAAAATGTAGATTTCCCATCTAATATTAACACATTCACATCATTTTGAATGATATCAAATATTCATATCCCTTCCACATATAAATTGAATTTTACATCATAATCAACCTTTAATGTTATTAAATATGCAATGAAGTATACCTATTATTTATATTGGTTGTAATTCTCTATCTAGTTTTGATTTTCTTTGAGGATTCTCTGTCATCTTTGAAATAATAAAAAAATAGTTATATATATATATATTATTTTATAATTCAGTTTTGTTTTGTTTTTCTTTGGGAATTGTCATCTTTGAAATAATAATAAAAATAATTTTTTAATAATAGTTATACATATATGTATATAATATATATTATTTTATAATCCAGTTTTGTTTTGGTTTTTCTTTGAGAATTGTCATCTTTGAAATAATAATGAAAATAGTTGTTTTAATAATAGTTTATATGTGTGTGTTATATATGTTATTTCTTTACCTGTCTATATATTAGTTTATGATCCAGTTTTGTTTTTCTTTGGGGATTACCTTTCAAGATTAATAAATATTTTTTTTATTTTTTGTATAAAATTATGTTTATAAAATTGAAAAAATTTGGTACATATTGAAATCTTTCAAAATCAATGATCTCCCTTGATCTTTTTGTCCAAGCCTTTTATCTAACGAAAAGTATATTCAAGCAAAACATCATCATTTTACAAGTAGTTTTTAATCACTTGTATTATAACCAGCCTTTTCTATTTTAAAACAATTGAAAATATGCTACTGCATTCAATTTTGTCACTATGTGATAAATGAATGTCCATGCTTCCAACTATAGGTTGTACTGGCGATCATTGGTGATCATTGGTTAAAAGAAGTTATTTCTAGTTAAAATAGCAATGATAATTGTTATTATTATTATTAATTGCTGATCCGCGAATGAATGAGAGAATTTATTGGTGATTAACGGGGCAAAAATGGTAAAAAATCGTCAGTTGACAATGTTTAACAAATAATAAGGCACGATGTTTTGGTATTACAAATTTTATTCTTTTTATATATGTATAAAGTAAATCCCATAGATTATTGTATCAAAATATTAAAGGGCTTGAAATGTTTCTTGAAAATGTTTATATGTAGGAAGCTGAGATTTCAAGAAGTTCATAACATAAAAATTTGGAATTTTTTAATTTTCAGCCAACACTATCAAGTATTGTGACCAGAGCTATACATTTTTTTTTATCGGTTTATTAACAAAAAAACTTTTATTTTACCAAATGAACCACATGTTGTTATAAGTCAAGTCAATAAATAACTGCAAAAGAATTTTAAAGTAGTATACAATGATCTTGAAAGAATTCTAAGGCTGTTCTTTATACTTTTTGTGTATACATGAGAGTTAACATCTGAGGATGGTGAGATTTGGGAATTTTCTTAACAATTATCCCCAAGATTTTATATGAAATTGATCAACATGTCTCTCATTAATAGACGGATCGTCAATTAATGATAAATATACTTACTGTATTGCCTGGAATATAACCACCACCTTAACATTTATTTCCTTATTTTTTATCATCCGTGTTAAATTAATTCATTTTTCCCACAGAAATGTCGAAAGTCAAATGTTCTTCATACTCCACTGCTGAAAAGTTCCAAGTTTTGCAATATGCAAAACAACATGTTTAAGATCGGCTGAGCACCATTTTACCATTGATCACTCAATGATTTCTCATTGCCAAAACAATAGGAATAAAGAGACGACGGATTGGTAATAATTTAGGAAGAATATAATGAGGCTGAAACTAACTTAAAAGCATGGATTTTTGAATTTCGACAGGATGGAATTGCTATAACTCCTAAAATCGTAAAACATATATGAAGGAACTTTTCACAAATCAATTTGCTGATAATCATCCAGGTTCCAGTGAAAGATTTTGTGCTTCACAATTTTGGTTTTATGGCTTTTTATAAGGCATGGTTATCTTGCTATGCGACGTAAAACAAAAATTGGCCAAAAGCTTCCTGCTCAACTTGATGTCAAATTTCTGAATTTCTATAAAAAAGCAAAAACAATTTGACTTTTAGAAATTGGAAATATGGACTAAATTCCTGTTTATTTTGATATGGTTGGAAATATATATGAAGTCAAAGTCAAAACTCAAAGATCGAAAGCTGAAATTACATCATACAACTGGCTGAATATACAGAAAAATTAATCAAAGCTTCAAATTGTCATAGCTCGGTCAATAATCCGGCTGTTTTGGATAAAACAACTACCATTCGAATTCTCTCAATGATGTGAGTCTAATGATATGTAAGATACTTTGACCTACCATATATATTACAATAACTCACCATTTATTGATGATATAAACATTAAAGCACCTTTATTCGAATCCTTTTTATGAGACTATTCTAATGAGCCGCATTTCGTTAAATTTGAATCACTTGTTCTCGAGACAATTAATTTTGGAAATATTAATTATAACAAATCATGTGATATGTCATAATTTCGACCTTTTCGACATTTGGGAGTCAAAATCAAAATGACCAAAATAAATCTCGACCCCGAAATTAAATCATTACGACTTTATGTATAGTTGGAAATCTAACTATTGATAAACATGGTGCAAAACTTGCAGGTTCAAATAATTGGAAATAAAAAAAATCGTTTTACATGTGTCCTTACAATCCTCGCAGATGATAAAAAATTGCCACCAATTGTTGTTTTTAAAGGTAAATGAATGCCAAAAAATCTTGCCTCCTCAAATCGTCGTACTAATGCATGCAAAAAGGATGATAGGTGAAGTTGGAATGAAAGCTTTGTTTGATAAGTTGTGGAAAAGAAAATCCAGAATTAATGGAATTATGAAAAAAAGCGCTGCTTGTTATGAATAGCTTTGAAGGTCACAAGATGAATCCTATCAAAAAAAATTGCACAAGATGAAAATACTGATCTAGCAATCATTCCATAGCTGTTGTTCAACCGTTTGATGTTTGTATTAACAAACTATTCAAAGATAGACTTTGTGAAAAGTGAAGTTCGGTAAACCCATCTATAGCAGAAGTGGAAATTCAAGAAAGCCTGAGCATAATGTTATTTGTAAGTGGATTCTTGACGTTTGGAATGAAATGCCAAAAGAAATGATTGTAAAATTATTTAAAAAGTGTGATATTAATGATGCGATCGATGGATCAGAAAATCATTTGTTTGGGCAAAATAAAAAATTTCTTTCTATATATTTATTATGTAAAAATAATTTAAAAATATATGTGATGCATATATTTATTTTTTGTTGCAAATTTATACTGGCGCTTATCAAAGTTCCGAAATATTTAGGCACATTCCGAATCAATTTCTATAAACATGAAATAAAGAAATAGAATGTAAGACACACACAATTTATTTATTGTTGTTGTTGTTGTTATTATTATTATGGAAAACGCACGGAATCTTCCGGTGAAATACGCCAAAAAATATGGGATAGATATGAGATGTATACGGAACACATGCTAATGCTAATGCTAAATACGAAATACACACGGTATTTGCCAATACTAATACTAATACTAGTATTTCCCGTATTATATGAATTACGCGATGTGTTAAATATGAAATGCGTACGGGAGAACAAATTCCGTATCGGTACGTTTTCCGTAAATCTCATGTGTATTTCGTGTGTATAGATTTCGTATGTATCCAGTACTTTTTTTGCATTTTCACTGGAAGATTCTCCATACGTTTTCCGTAAATCTTGCGTGTATTCCGTACATTTTCCGTTAATAATTTTTATAGGGCAGGAGGTGAGTAAGTATGTGTATAACAGTAAAAAGTAATAAGACTTATTTTCATATTTATATATGATAACCAAATGTGTAGTTTTTGCACTTCGGTACAATTCGAAATACAACTACAAATATTTTGGAAATCAAAAAATGGTTACGACTAACAATTTTAGTGCTTATATTCCGGACAATACGGTATATGAAAATCTATTAAAACTGTAACAGTAACAGTAAATAACTATTATTATAGACGGATTTGGGTTTTGAATTTTATCCCGTTAACTTCCAGAGCTAAATCGAGACACATTACGCATCTAAGTTTCATACAGTTTCACAACATGCATGTTATTTTTATTATTATTAATAAGAAATAAATAATTAAAGTTTATAATTATATAAAACGTATAAAGTATCTTAGTATGAAAAGTCCAAAAATGACAATTTACTACTATATAGATTTGTGATACAATAATACAAAGTTGTATTTTTTTTTTTAGGTTTGATAATTCTTAGAGGCAACCTCTCTCTACTACTACTTTACAAATAAGAAAGTTATAAAGGAGTTCCAGCTTTCCAACAGTTTCACTTTAGGACACCGGTGCTCTGAAATTTTTAAAGCGCTAAAAATTTTTTGAATGAACAATTTCACATGTCCATGTAGTAACGCTAGCAATTTTAAATAATTTAGTGTAACGTAAAAAAAGAAAATGAATTGATAAAACACAAATTTAGTATGGAAAAATAGGGAGTGACTACGCACAAAACCTTAAAAAATTAAGGTTTCGATGTCAAATATAATATTTAACATGCCTTATTTATTATCACTATTAATACAAAAGTATAATACTCGTCCACTCATATTGTTTTAAGTATATAAATAAATGCCCGAATTATAGAGTTTGCCTCTGTAAATACTTTAAGAAGTAAAAGATAAGATAATTAAGATAATAATAGATAATTCAAAAGATAAGCTTGTTTAATAAATTTAGCCAATAAAGCAAATTTTATTTATTTGTTTTTTTTAACAGTTGGTAATTGTTTAAAAAAAAAAAATTAAAGAAAATAATTTATTTACTAAATTACCCGAATATTAATTAAATAATAATAATAATAATAATAATAACAATAATAATAATAATAATAATAATAATAATAATAATAATAATAATAATAATAATAATAAAGAAACCGTTCACGAAAAGAGAAACAATTGTCGTAATTAGTTAACTTTTTTTAATACGAAAACAAATAATAATAACGACGATAAGACGAAACAAAATAAATTTACGAAAAAAAAAAGTTTGTCGCCGATTTTCGATTTTGCCAAATTTTTTTAAAAAAAATATATTTTGACGAATTTACATTTTAGTCCCAAAACAAATTATATTCTCCTTTCTTCTAGTAGTCCTCTTATTCGTTCAGCAAGAAGATTATATCTTTCTTTCGTTGAATAATCTGCTTGACCGTATGTTCTGCCAGATGCATATTTAATAAGTTTCGTGTCCTTTTCGCCCACTCTGCGTGCTTCATCCCCAAACTTGATGTGGTACAAATGAATACCTTTAAGACGAACAGAATCTATATTTATTCTCCTTATTATTTCATTTAGATCTATATTCTGTGGTGTGTTGATATTATTTAATTGTACCTGCGCCATCAGCGCAACATATTTCTCTTTGAAATTCATGGCTTATAAGTTTTGTTGTGTATGTACGTTAAATATATTATTTACTTATTTATTATTTTTAAATTTTGAGAAGAAAAACTCCAAAAAAACTCGAAATAATTTGATCAGTCTTTTTATAATGTTTTTTTTTTGAAATAAATTGGATCCACGTAGAAGTACATATGACCGAACTTTAAAACAATACAAGTTCAATAATTGAATCAATCAAATACATTTTATTTTTACCAATTGTTATTATTGAATAAAAAATATATATTATAATTGCCAATTATCGACAAGCAACAAATAAATATTTTGGTTTTTGTTCCATCATGGGAAAAAGAAAGTGTGATCTTAGAATGAAAATATCACGCAATCAAAAGCGTCCTTTTTTTTGTTATCTGATTAGTTATCCTCTATAATATTTACACGTAATTTATTAATATTTTGATTATCATTTAATAACAATTACAGGGGAGGTTATTTATTAGTGACCGTTTTAGGAGGGAATTAAATGATCCATGTCAATTATCTCGTCGTATATGATTACACTGATCATTATTACATAAAAAAGAGCTACTGTTCAATGAATGATACGTTATATACCAGGACTAATCGCGTAATATTATTGACGGAACTTTAGTCAGGATTAATAGCCAAACAAAATGATTAATCGTTGTTGATCATTTCTATAATAATTGAGGAAAGACGAAAAATCTACAGGTGCTACAAAGTAAAGTTTTTTATTAAAAATCAAAAAAATGTATCAATATATTCTTTGATGTTTATTCCATCTTATAAAATAAAGGGATATAAATTTGACGTACAAAAACATAGTGCTATTTTCTTGTAAAAGATCATCAAGTAAAATTTATTAATAATGAAATCAGCACTTCTAGATTATTTTTTGCCAATCTTTGATATTCATTCTTACTATGTACGAGACACTCATTCATTCGCAGATCACCGTAACTATTATTTTACAATGGCAAAAATGGACTAGTTATAGATATCACCACCTGGGGTTAGCATTACTGATAAATCACTGCTGATTCAATTGATTGTTAATGTTATCAGAAACATCTGATAATAAAATCAAGTGATGTAAATGATATGTGCCCCCGTTCTTCAAGATCTAATCCATCAATGACTTGAACAATGTCAGAACAATCATTGTCTTTATTTTTTTTGTCATGGATTCCAAGTTGTCACTTGACAAATAATATTAATACATATTTATTAATAATAGTTTATATTATGCCTAATTTTAAAAATACGACCACTCCTGCCTATTTGCATATGCCAATATGTATTTGTGGGGCTTTAATAAAACTTTGATGTATATGCACGCACATAAGTTTTGGTTTAGAGCCGAAAAAATAGTAAGCATGCAGATAGACGGATGCGACCGTATATCTTTAAATACTACTACTGCTAAAAAAGTCTACTATAATGATATCTGATATGTACGGTAAATGTAATTTGTAAAAAAATTAAAGTTATCGTTATTATATGTTCAATTGAGTAATAGTAATGATGTAAATATGACAGAAATTGCAAATTTGTGACTTGTTCAAGAAATATGTATAAGTAAGGAATTTTAATTCCGTTGAGCAAAAAGAGTAAAAAAAATTTTTTTTTTTGTGAATGGGTAAAATAAATATGACTCATGTCAACTGACTAAAATTAAACAGTTAAGTCATTATGTGAAAAAAACTTGGCACTTTTTTTCTTTATTCAAGTCGTATTGACTTAAACCCTGGAATTAATGTTTAAGTGCCATGCCAGGCAAGAATTAGAGAAAATGAATAGTACTATTTAAAAACAACGAAATGAAATTCCACTTTCCCAATATAAAAAATTTTTTTTTTTTGACATTGATAGAGTCTTGTGTGACAAAATTTTTATAACCATCCATTGTGTGCGTTCATTGTGTTGCTTGCATAAATTAATAAAATCTCCTGCTGATTTAAACAATGATTGTTTATTAGATAAATATTATGCAGGAACATTTTCATTGTTTTATTAAAATTATATTAATGTAACAATAACAGTGTGTGATTATTGCTAATAAATAATCTCATCATTATATAACATATGACTAACATGCTACATACAGTGATAATGCTTTTATTTGTTATTGT
The DNA here is from genome assembly GCA_910592215.1 of Entrophospora candida. Lineage (NCBI taxonomy): Eukaryota > Fungi > Glomeromycota > Glomeromycetes > Entrophosporales > Entrophosporaceae > Entrophospora > Entrophospora candida. The sequence continues at coordinate 7,585 of CAJVPN010001319.1, forward strand.
TTAAACTGTATGGTCTAGATTTATTTTTTATTTTTCATTTATTATTTATCGTTGCGTGCGTACGGGGTATTCAGAGTCAACATGAATCCTTGATGATGTATATATATATATCAATATTATTGGTATTTAGTAAATTTGGGGACCTCAAAACATAAAACCCATTTCCACTCGATATAGTAAATTGTACCACATATTCTCTATTGGGTATATATATAATAACGTGTTTGTTACACGACGTATATACATCATTAATTTCGCGATATTTTTCCCACGCTATTAATTAAATTAACATTGTAAAATAATTTATTTGTCAGATTGTAAAACTCCCCCCATCATTCGTCGTAATATCCCAAAAAAAATTCGTATAATTTTTCAACAATATACACTATGAGTCACGATCAGAAAGCATAACTCCAATTAACATTCTTCGCATAGCTTTTAACCTTGAATGATCATTAATCATGCATACGTCTCTTTAAATTTTGCAAAGAAAATTTTCTAAATCGGGGAATATTTGAGGTTAGTGTGACATCCGATTATGCAAATTGCTTCCAAGAATCTTTAATTTCTTACTTAGTAAAGTAAATAATTTCGTATCACACGCTTGCACGAATTGAGGTATGTATGGAGACTTTATTAGTTACAATGATAAAAAAAAAACAATAATTCTTATTTTGTATAAATAATAATATTAACGACATAATTAGTTCCACTAACAACAATAACAACAGGAAAAACTATTTATAATTTTCGTGTGCCAAAAAATATGAAGAAAATAGATTGATGGAAATTCCAACGCATTCATCCATCATTTATCGTAAAGTTTATGCAGAAACTGTGGTGGCATCAAATGGAAAATAACATACGGAGAAGATAATGAATACATCCGTTATAAACAATATTAAACATATGGAACTTGTATAAAAAGGTACTAACTGGTACATGCAGGATACATACGGAATACTAAATACACACTTATTACGGTATTATTAGTATAGGATGGCACGGAATAGATACGTAAATGTTACTTTTACGGTATGGGAAGGTGCGGAATACAGCAGTACTAAAACTTAAAGTTACTTTATATATACGAAAATAACATGTAAATAAGTGTGACGCAAACGAATAGTAACACTAATTAATATTAATATATGATTTTTAGTTAATATGTAACGTAAACAACCACCTATTACTATAATATTTCTAAATATAGATACAAAATTTATAAATAATTTTACTTTAGATTACCTTCATTATTACAAAGTCATTGTTTACATTCGTCATATGATGATAATAATATAGTGTATTACTGTATTATATTGTTGGTATTACAAAAATCATATATTTGTTTCAAAATGATTTATTTCCATCGATAACATGAACAAAGTCATGATTGTACATTATGAATGTAGTTTCATGATATTTTTGAGTGTAGTATTGGTGGAGTTGGTTTTTTCTCTTTTCATTAAATGACCCCTTTTATTTGGATACAAAGCTAATTGGTATCAACACTGGTATTAATAGCTTTGTTGACATTGTTTTAAATTCTTTCACCCTCCAATCATTGTTGCCAGTATATATTTTAGAGTACTTTCAATAAACAAGGCTATAATGAGAAAGTTATTATCACGTATAACGTTGCAAGTTCTTAAACAACATCAGGATCGGGTAACATCTAATATAATTATACCTTATCAGTAAGATCTATTATATAGTTATATAATATGTATGGTATACCTATATCAACTTTTATTTCATCCTAATATAATATTAACATTTGTATTAAAAAAATATATTGATTTTTCTTTATCAATTATAAAAATACCTCTATGGACAACTCTTTTTTATATTATTTTTTTAAAGTCGTTGAAGTCTTTGAGGTTAAGATGATACTGTGTAATTTGTTATCTTGAGAGTTTTCATAACGTTGGCAAGATAGTCTATCATAAAGGCCGATGCTTTCATTGTTTCATCAATTAAGGTTTAGGTTTAGTGATCTAATTACTGTATAATAATTATAGTTCTAATTCTTTTCTTTCTAAACAAGGAAATTACATGCATAAACTTTAGGTCCAAGTTCATAATGATTTTTGCAAATCGAATAAATAATATGTGGAATTGTTCCTATTGTCGATCTTTGGAGTGGCGATTTTTAGAAAATTTTTTTTTATTAAACCTAATTACATTTTATTTCGCAGAAATTAAAATCTGATTAGATTAAGATTTAATTTTTGATTTTATATTTGTAATTATTTTGGATATTTCAGATATTTCAGATACTTGCGTATTTATTTTGAAATCTTAGATTTACAAATATTCAAATAGGAGATAGGATTACAGTTAAAAACTCTATTCTGCAAAAAAACATGTTATTTTTTTTTTTTTTACAAAAATTTAGAAATGTATAAGCTCAATGACCATGCGAGATAAAAAAAGAAAACTCTATAGTTTTATTCTATAAGACATAAGGAAAGATGCAATAGAGAGTTTTTTTAAAATTTTATTAAAAAAATGAAAAGAGTTATAATGGTTTAAAGTTTGTCATTTTTACTATTAAAAAAAAATTTCATCACTGATCATTAGAATATTTTCACGAAATAAAGACGTATCACGTGATACTTGTGACTCGTGAGATTCCAATAAAACAGATTCGGGAACTCCTCTATGAGAGTGATACTTTTTAACTGCAAAAATAGCAGCTTTACCAAAAAGCCACATCCTATAGGCACTCATAACCTATAACATCTTCTTGGAAATTTACGAATTTTATAGAGTGAAATAGAATTAAGAGCCAATGGCACAGTTTGTCCCAAGATTCTAATTCTGTAGTTAAAGATAAATCTCTCCGGCTGAGATTCACTTTCAAACACCTCCTTATCAATATATTCATCTGCAATGGGTTTAATAGTTTCTTTCATTTTTTTAGTTTCACGAGCTTTTTGTAAATGCTGATTTCTTTTATTCTGTTTAGGCATTTTAACAAAATAAAAAATCGCGTTCCATAAAAGGAATGATTTTCGTGGAAAATTTTTACCGGCTGGCGCAGCATTTGATGATGATGATTGGCACCATAGTAAAATAAATCCCAAGATCAAATATTTTGATCGACAAATTTATGAGGGCAGATCGGTTAATCAAACAATAATAATAATAAAAAAAAGTTTTGATCGGCAAATTTTGTGAATCAAATTTCTAATTAAATGGTCATTTATCAACTTTAACAGTTAAATTAAAATCAAGTTATTACGTAATATTAATCACAATGACATGCATACGTCGAATCTTTTTGAGTAATGATCTCTAAATATTTCAGAACTATATTTTACGTATTAAGAATGACAGAATATTAACAACATGTCTTATGTATTCCTAGATTTTAACTCTTTTATTAGAAGAATAATAAATAGTTGGTACTATATATTACGGCGATACTTGCATTATACATTTATAAAGAGCTATTTAATCAAATAAAAAGACTACATGGACAAAAGTCATGCACACGTTTAGAAATTAATTAATTGTAAAAGCGAACCTGAAATTTAGACATACGAGAATAGAGAATAGAAATCTTGAATAAATATCTATGTTGATTTGAACAAATCCTTCAAAAAATTACAACTTCAAAATGTCAACTTTAACACAGAAGTTAACGTGGCGAAGTCATCTGACTTATAAAAATGCTGTACCCAGTTACAAAATAACCGGAATTATTTGTGTTTGATGAAGAAAATCTTACCACAAAAAATGGGGCAAGATACAAACAAGGATAATCAAAGCAGTAATTGAAAGTAAATAACCAGGTGGCTAACAAAATATTGAGATATAATTATTATGTGCGTTTTTCTTGTAATAAATATATAGTTGTCAATTTGATGATCTTTTTAGTCCTACAATAACATTTTGTGCAATTAATTTTTAAACTTGGTGTAATTTGTTATATTTATATTTATATATATATGTATATATTATTTTATTTTTAAAAAAAAATATATAGGAATGAATCATAAAAATGTGATTTCGAATTTAAATTATTAAAAACTTTTTCTTGTTTGTGTAAAAGGAAACGAATATGATGATGATTAATTAATCCCTCGTGATTCGATTTGCGTAATCGATTAATTTTTCGATCATAACGATAAAGTGGAAATAAATTTTTTTGCCAATATGCGAAACTATTAATATCTACTACTACTGTGCGAATTAACTAGTCAAAAAATATATTAAAATAGAAAAATTAAAATTAAAATTAAAAAAATTAAATAATGAAAACGATTAATCGAATTAATAAACAAATAAACAAATAAAGAATAAATAAAGAAAAAACAAACAAACAAAAACAAACAAACAAAACAATAAACAAACGAATGATAAATTTTAAAAACATTTTTTTAAATTTTTTTTAAATTATAAATAAATTAAAATAAAAAAAGCAACCACCAATTTGTCCAAATTGAGAATTTTGATTCGCCACGATTTTCGAAAGATAAGTTATATCGTAGCTTTTAAGATATTTTTTGTTCTTCTTGCTATGTCTTTAAACCTTGCTTTTACTGCTCGGCCTGATCGACGATATGACAGAGTAGAAGCACGGTTTATGATGTTATCGTTTTGTTCGCCAACCCGATGCGCTGCCTCGCGAAAGTTAATTCTGTAAATGTGTATTCCTTTGAGGCGATTTGGATCTTTGATTGTTCCTGGGAGTCTTTCGCGTAATATATTGGGATCATTAATCGGTGCAGGATTTACATTAGCGTCAACCTGCACTGTTTCAATCAACGCCTCGCATGCCTCTTTGATGTTCATCATTAAACAAATTTTTTATTATAATAATAAATAAAATTGCTATGTGTACCGGAATAAGTCAAAAATGTATAAATAAATATATTTGTTATATCTGAGAGAGAGAAAGAGGTGAAGGAGGAAAAGAGAAAAAAAAAACTTGAAAAGAAAAAATCGATCCTTTATAAAAGTTTTTGTCTGAAAATAAAATAGATCACGGCATATATGTATTACCGATCTTTTATCTTTAAACAATATGAATTCAATAAATAATGACACGTAACAAATTAATTAAAATCCATTTATTTTATAAGATTTATTTAATTTATTTATTTTATTTATTTATTAAATTATTGATGAGCAAATCAAATAAATGCACAAGTAAATAAATAAATAAATATTTAAAACTATTATTTATTTTACACGGGTGATCTTAAAGGAGAGGGTTGTTTAAATTAGTCATCTTAGGTGATTTATAGTTTTATTATCATTTGATAACAATACATGAGGTTATTTTATTGCTGTTTTACAGATATATGACAACATGTTGTTCATCATTTTTAGGAAGGAATTGAAAATGAATGATATCAATTGTCTCATAGTATATATACTGATCACATAAAAATGGACCATTGTTCATTGTATTATAATTATGTGTTATAATTAATTGATATATTATTTAATTGGTTTCGTATGTTACACACGCAAAAAATGTGAAGATGAAGATTGGTTCTCATTGTGATGATGAGATATTAAGTTAGTGGTAAAATTTAATTATATTGCATTATTTTTCGTTTCAAGAGATTAATTGGTTAATTGAACAATGATTGTGTTAATAAATATCAAATGTGGAATAAATGGAGTATTACGTGAGAAAATTTCCATTTTTTTTAATTTTATGGTTTTGGGGATTGTTGATGTTTCAATACCTCTTCTTCAAATTAGTAATTATTTATCGTATGTTTTTATCGTTATATTATTATATTGTTAAACGTAGCAATAATACGTGTAAGCATATAGCATGTATACTATGTCTTATATATATATATATAAGTTATTGATTATAAAGATTGTTTGATAAAAATCATTTATTAAGTAAGTCATTAGAAAAAGATGATTGGTTGCTTTATTTATTATCGATCGCGAAGATGATTTCACTGTTTAAACTATTTGGTCTATAAATTAAATTAAAGGAATAGTCTCCTCACACAACAGATATTATATTAAAAAATCAGTCGTGTAACACAAAAAATAGACTAGGCATTAAAAATAGATTATTATTATTAAATTAAATCTAATTTTATTTATTTATCATAACAAAAAAAAATCAATTGACCAAGGGGGATAATCTCAATACCAAGTACGGCAATAAGATTTTCAAATGGAGCCAACACCATATACGTTTTTCGTCAGCAAAGACAACTAATGTAATATTTAATATTATTAATAATAAAATTGCCATTGAAATTACAGTGTCCAAACTCCAATAATGTTGGTTAAATTTGTAAAAATATTTAATAAATTATCAAAACTTGTAGTAATTTAAAGAAAATTTGTAATAGGAGGAAAATTTATAAATGCTGTCGATCTCCCGGTTTTTTTAATACGTAAGCAGGGGGACAATGATCCTTATTATGGATGGGCGCTGATCATAGAGATTTATTTACAACATATACTTTGCATATTAACAGCATGCTCTTTCTATTTATTATTATTAACTCTTTTATTAGAATAATGATAAATAGTTGTAATATGTATATACTGCGGCGATACTTATTGTACATGGTAATAAATATAATTTGATAATTTTTATTTATTTATTTATATAAAAAGACTACATGGGGCAAAAGTTTAAATTTAATTGTACAAAACGTAAAACAAATCAATAGTTCAAAAATGTGAACGTGAGAATAATAAACATCTATGTTGTTTGAACAAATCATTCGAAAAATCATAACCTCTAAATGTCAACTTAACAGAAAGTCAACTTGATAAAGTATCTGGCTTTATAAAAATACTGTATCCAGTTACTAGAATTATTGTGTTCATAGAATATAACAGTGTTTTGTACAATTAAAGCATCGCAAAAAATGGGACAAGATACAAAATGATACAAACAATGTCCTGAATGAAATTGATTGAGAGCATGCAAGGAGAGTCATTGAAAATAATGATGACCAACAAAATGTCGTGTTGTTTATTAATATTATGTGTAAAAAAATTTTGATGATCTTTTTTTTTTTTTCATTGTGTTTTGTGCGATTATTTATATTTATTGTTATTATTATTATTTATTATTATTTTTAAAAATGACAGAAAATAAATTATTTACAAAAATAGTAAAAACGATTCTAAATTATTAAAAAAATTTTCTTTTGCCAAATGATATCAAAAGAATACATGAAACGTGGATTTATTAAATAATTAAGGGATTTAATTTGCTTAATTAAATTTTTCGTGCGTGTGTCTATTTAAATAAATTAAAATAATAAAACGATGATGATAAACTGTTCGTAATCAGTTATCAAATAAACTTATGAAATAAAATAAAAAATAATCGTCGATTTTTGCCATAAAATTTTTGATTTTGCCAAAAAAAGATGCAATTTGTGCATTTAGTTTTTGAAGTATTCCATTTTCGTTCGTATTTGATTCGCCAAATTACAATATCTCTCTTTCACCGTTTGGTCCGATTCACCAAATGATTTAGATGAAGCACTTTTTATAAACTCCTTGTCCTCATCACTGACTCGATGTGCCTCCTCGCAAAAGTTAATCCTATAAATACGATATGCTGTAATCTGGTTAAAGTCTTTTCTTTTAACGAATATTTTGCATAATGAATCCGGATCGCTAATTGCTGGGATATCCACGTTGGTTCCAATTTGCATCAGTTCAATCAACCTTTTATATCTCTCAGGGTTCATCGTCAAATAATTTATTATTATTATTATTATTATTATTATTATTATTATTATTATTATTATTATTATTATTATTATTATTATTAT
>CAJVPN010001320.1:0-15354 GCA_910592215.1 Entrophospora candida
AGTGAACAGAAAGAGATTTGGTTTTAGTTAATGTGATAAAGATCACTATTAACTAATATGTTTTTAATTAACAAGCTCACAACTGAAAACACAACGTGGAGCTTTTTTCTGTTATTATTGTGCATACTGCGCTACGCAAGAACCAAAATCTATCTATATTAACATCATGTTAATATTAAAAGTTAAGTTTAATTTGGATTGCACCTTCTTTATCATAAAGAGTAAAAAAATCATATCACTTAAGTCAAAACAACAGTCAATTTCATTAAATTCGAAACATATAAATAGGATGGCCGTCCTCATATTTTTTTTGTAACACCAACATAGAATTTTTTTTTTTTTATTTTTAATTTGATAATAATAATTAGATTTGTTACATTACGCAAATAATTACTTACATATACGGAATTTTAATAAAAAAAGTCCAATTCATTTGAGAATTAAAATGTGTTTTTATTGCTTCGCTAACTAACTAACTAAAAAAATTTGAATTAATTGCTTCGCTTAAAAAATTTGAATTAACAACCTGAACCAATCAATTGCTTACTAAATTAAAGTTTTAACTTTATTATGCCAACAAAAAAATTAAACACAATTTCATGTGAACATTATCTAACTCGAATATGACTTATTACACTCAAAATAACATATTTTGCTGCGATACAACTAAATGAATTAACTATAAACATATTGTAATAAAAAACATAGAAGTTACATTTATGTCTATTGCTTCTTATTTAGTTAGTGTTAACACTATAATTCATTTCAACCAATCAGATTTCGATTTTCTCATAAATAAAGAAATCTGATTGATTCTTAAAAACCTTAAATTTAAATTTTCTATACCATTTAAATATAAATTAAAATAATATGAGAAAAACACTATAAATTACCTTTAAATAATTACCTTTAACGTAAAGAAAGTAATTTAACTTTGACAATTTTTAATTAGCATTTAAATTAATCAACAATTGAATTGATTGTTGTTATACACTAAAATACACTAAATAACATTCATTTATTCCATTCTTTTTGCACCTTCCTTTAACTTAAACAATACTCTCACTCATGTATAATATAAAATACATACCAAAAAAAAATTATCATTTCCACACGCATAAACTTTTTTTTTAATATTTGTTTCTATTTATATATTAAAAAAAAAAATGACCTCAGTATTTTGTGCCATTTCACTCATAAAAAATGTCTCAGGAGGTAATAACTCTTGCACTGGCACTGCAACTTATAGAGTCGGGGAAGATGAATTTCAAGATTTCACTTTCAAAGCCTTCTACACAAACGACAACAACAACAATATGATTGCAGAAATCTTCAAATCAAGTATTTCTTTGGTTGTTGGACGTCTCTCACTTGAAGGTGAAGAATTATATGTAAGTGTGAAATGTAGCTTTTTGATTAAAAAACTGACATTGTATCTAAACTATATAAAATATTTTCAAAGACCACAATGCTCCAGTACGTCCCATTAAACATTCTAACTATTGATGATCAAGCATCCAAGTATGACCTTCCTATTTCATCAGCATTCATGATTTTCACTGCTCCAATTCATGATATACCTATTGCAGAAGGGGGGGACAAGGCCATATTCAGACTAAAAAAAGATAATTATAACACAATCACATCCAACCATATTCCAACATCAGTTATATGTAAATATAACCCTGCTGGCCGATTCTCAAGTGTTAAAGATGCAGCAACACGACGTCCAATTTTTTCAGTTGGTGGTGAACTTATTCCTCTAAAAAAATCAATCTGCATACTCCCTGATGTCATTGAATGGAATTATCCTCTCCCTGATAACCAACAAGCACAACAAATGAATGAAAGGGGGAATCAACTCTCATCACCAAGTAAAAGACAAAGAAGAGAAGAGTTAGAAAGGACAGCACAAAAATTTGAAACAAGACAAACAAGCTATAGAAGTCCTATCACCACTAGTGGGCAAAGTCAAAGAACAAACCAACAAAACAGTCCTTCAAGACATGACATATTAAGCTCAGCTATGAGAAGCGTGCAAAGTAAACTTTTGACCTTAGTGCTTAAAATTTGAAAAAAAAAGATAATAATTGACTTTTGTTTATCTTATAGGTAATAGCACAACTGAAAATAACACAACAACTGATGATAACACTGATAATACAATCATTAACAATAATGAACATGAAAGTGTTGAAGAAAACGATAGTGATGCAACTACCTAACTTGAATCATTGAGAAAAATAATAATAATAATTATACTTTATTTAGATAACTAAACAATTTATATATAAATAATTTTTTCTTTTTATTTTTTTATTTTTTTATTTTTTCTATTTATAATAACAAAAATTCAAAAAAAATTAACATTTTTTTTTCTTCTAAATATTCTTTTTCTACTACTACATCAACATTGCAAATACTTTTCTTTTTACATTTTCTTTTCTTTTCTTTATAATTTCCTTTTTTTTATGAATTATATTAAATACATATATCTATATCTTACAATTGATTTATTGTTAAAATATTTTTAAATAATTTTTGTATATACACTTTTTTTTTTTGAATAAATTTAAAAATACCTGTATGGAAAACAATAAAGTATCAATAGCTTGAAACGTCTAACGTTACGATATGCACGAATGTCTAACGTTACGATACACATGAAATATTTAACGTTACAATATGCTTGAAACATCTAACGTTACAATATGCATGAAATGTCTAACGTTACAATATGCTTAAAATATTTAACGTTACGATATGCTTGAAATGTCTAACGTTACAATATGCTTGAAATGTCTAACGTTACGATATGCTTGAAATGTCTAACGTTACGATATGCTTGAAATGTTTAACGTTACGATATGCCAGAAATGCCTAACGTTACGATATGCCAGAAACGCGTAACGTTACGGTATGCTAGAAACGCGTAACGTTACAATACTCTTGAAACATTTAACGTTACAATGCACCTAAAATGACTAACTTTACAATATACCTGAAACGTCTAACGTTACAACATACTTGAAATGTTACAATATACTTAAAATGACTAACATTACAATATGCCTAACGTTACAATATTCTTGAAATCTACATATGAGAAACAAAGACTCCAACTTATATATATACTTAAACTATTCTTTAATAACTTGATCAAATCTGAACTTCGCATTTTTCAAGAAAATATTTTTATCCTGAAAATACCAAAAACATGCCTAAAAAACCCACACATCCTGTTCAACATTATGACCCCTCTTCATACTGCAATGTCATTTCTTTCGATTCAGATAATAGAGGTGCAAGCTATGGTGTTTTCAATGTATATACTCATCGAAATGAAATAAACCAAAATATAACTGAAAATCACAACAGCTCTTCAGAAATACTCCAACCAAATCTTATCAATCCCATTACCACACCTGTTACACCTTCTGTGTTTCCACCATGGAGGCCATCATCCAAGCTACTTCACCTTTTTCATGAATTCCAAACCAAGATACTAAATGATTACCCTCATATCCCTTGCTGTTATTGCTCTATTCTTATGTTCCTTTCTACAGCCCAATGGGTGAATCATGACCCCAATGAAAAATATACTTTGACAGTAGCATTTCCTCCTGATGACCCCATTCAAGAGAATACTCCTCTATACCTTCGCTGCACCAACCAAGGACAAATTAAAGTTGCAATTTGTGCAAGTTGCAAAAGCACAAAAACTAGGCGATTTCCTCCAGTGCTATCACCAATACCCCCTGAGATCAGTAGAGTACCCATGTTGCATCGAAAATTTCTCTCACCAGTCTATATGAATTGTTCATTAGGGCGAACCCAAGGTTCTAATCACTACACAAATTACAGGTTCTTAAAAGGAAACATTTCCTTGAGCAAAAACTTACATGCACTTGAATTATACTCAGGATCAACTGGAGCATTCTTGAATTCACATGAGCCACCTAATTGGTATCATGATACACTGCCTAATGCAAGCAATTGGTTAAAAGAGAATAATCCAATATTCAAACAGTATCAGATCAACCATGATCTCAATGACCAAACTCTATCCAATCTAACGCCAACACCTTTACCACTAGCTGTAGCCAGGAGATCTCCAAATAATTTATCTTTTATCACTTCAACAAACCACCCAACAAACCCTGACCTGGTAGTCCCAAATGATGAGTTTTCACCCCAAATTCATGATGAAGATTATAGGTATCATAGGTTGATGGCTGGATTCATGAAGTTAAATGACACCATGTTACCAATATCATATAAGGATCCAGATCTTGAAGCATTGATATTTCCTGATCTATTTCCAACAGGGAAAGGTCATTATGAAGATGTAAAGACATTATTAAACTTCCAAGGTAATAGTACAGAGAGCTATGGAAAATATATCAAACTTAGAATGCTCTGTCCTGATCCAAGATTCAGACTACATTGGTACTGGCCCCACTGGTCCTACCTAAATCTTGAAAAAAGGCGTAACTTTCAGTATAATTGCAGAGTGATAAATCAAAAAAACATATCACGTCAATATCACCCATCAAAAGCTGACCTCATTGGAAAAAGCATATATAACAACATGCCAATGATTGATGAATCAAAAACAACTGCACTATCTTCAAACCTAAGAACTGCAGCACCATTTTTCAAAAAAAAAGAAATGCAAGTAAATACCATGCTACAATCATTAGGCTTACCTCAAATTTTCTACACATTGACAATGGCTGAAGATAAATGGGATCACCTAAAGCAAATATTATTAGCAACAGACAACAAAGATCCCTTACCAACAAACCGCCCACTACATGTGTACCTATTTTACCACAACAAATTAAACAACATGCGTAAAAAGTTATGGAAAAATGAAAAATTAATCCAATGGGGAAAATTTGAGAATTACTTTGAACGAGATGAATTTCAGAATAGAGGATCAATCCACACACATGGTTTTCTTTATTCAGCAGTCAAAATCCCTGACCTGATAAATGCAAATACAATACGTGCTGATATACCAGATCCAAACCTTGAGCCTGAACTACATCAACTAGTCTTATCATATCAGATTCACAGATGCAGGCTGGACCTGTGTGGTGGCCCTGGTCCCAATGATGAACCATGTAAAAAAGGGTTTCCCCAACCCTTATCCATGTCAACACACATGAATAGCCATTTACTCAGGTATACTTATAAGCGAACCAAAGAAGAAGACCGTTGGGTAGTTCCTTACCATCCAGAAACTTTGTTTATATGGCAAGGACACATTAACTTTCAATATGTAACAACAAGAGGATTTGCAAAATATGTAACAAAATATGTCACCAAACCTGAACCCACTGAGATATTTGACATCAATGAACAAGATGATTACCGGAAACACATCCAAGCAAGAAGATTGGGAAGCATAGAACTAATAATATTACTATTACAATATCAGATAACAAGGTGTTCCGTTAATGTTCAATACTTCCCATCTGCCCCTTCAGATATGCGTATGAGAGCTGTCAAACCAATCCAATTGCAGCTGAATAATGACCTTGAAGGAGATGAGAAACCCTATTGGGATGATGCAATTGATAAATATTTCCAACGTCCTAATAATGATACTTTCAAAGATGTAACTTACCCACAGTATTTTCGAAATTACAATCTCAAATCAAAACCACCTGCCCCAAACACAAAATTGTTTTGGACAACTGACCAAGAAAATCGCTTTGTGACTCAGAGAAAAAAACCTTTACTATTGAGATTTGCTCTATACAAGGTTGAGGATGGTGAGCCATTCTTCTTCCAGCACTTGATCATGAAAATTCCATGTTACTCAGAAGAAGAACTCCTTAGTGGATATTCCTCATACCGGGAAAGATTTCGCACCCTATTTCCATACCAGTATGAATGTGCAATTGCAAAAATTACAAACACATCAGTGTCCCAAAAGATTCAAACCTCAACAATTTACCAAAAAATAATCAAAGAAATTTTACTTGACCTCGAAAATCAAAACCTTCAAGAGTTGATCTTTCAACAGCTCATGCTGTTAGAACAGCAGATTCCACTAAATAACTCCCTCTCCACATTGACACTAGACAAAGAGCAGTATGAAATTTACAACATGTTGCACAATGCTTGGGGTTTTGAAAGTAAGGGAAGGTACCCATATTTTTTCATGACAGGATCTGCTGGTACAGGTAAATCATTCATGACACGCCAAATTATCCATTCTCTCAAGTCCAAAAAAACAAACTATCTCTTGATTGCCCCAACTGGTGTAGCTGCACAAAACATTGGAGGCACAACTATCCACTCTGCATTAAAAATCAGGCAAACAAGATCACATTATGAAACTCTATCCACATGTGATGATAATTTTAAAAACTCCCTGCTAAAAGTTGAGGCAATCATCATTGAGGAAATCTCCATGGTGTCAAATGACCTTTTCTCCTTCATTAGCAACATGCTTGGTTCACTTCATAAAAATTCAAAAATATTTGGTGGTGTCCCTACACTTTTGGTTGGAGACCTAGCACAGCTGCCACCAATCAATGGTCAACCAGTATTCAATTCGCCAGCTTGGGCAAGATTTTTCCCATTATTCCTAACTAATCCTAAAAGACAAGAAAATGATCCTGATTTCTACAATATGCTCCAGGAGTTACGATTTGGCCACCTGTCTGAAAAGTCAAAAAGACTCATAATGGCTAAAGTTAACAGCTCAAAACCAGCACAAGATTTGATCAGTTCAACACATGTGGTAGGTTTGCGCAAAACAGCAGATGAAATTAATGAACAAATTTGTAAAAAATTACCTTTTGGTGAAGAGAGTTTTGGCCCATTTGTCTCAGCTGCAGCAGACACAATCAACCACAACACCCTCAATCAAAATCAAAGTGAAGACTTTCACTTCAACCACTATACAAACCTTCCCAAGCATGTCAATCTGCAAGAAGGTGCAAAAGTGATGTTCCTCAATAACAAATTGTTTGATCATGGAATTTGCAATGGAACAATCGGCATAATAACCAAAATGACTGATCCTCAAAGTGTTGAAGTGACTTTCCCAACAACCCATGATATCACAAAGGTGACTGTTCAAAAAGAAACCACTTACTTTGATATCAATGGAAGCCCTGCATCAAGACAACAATTTCCTCTGCAAAATGCCTTCGCTCTTACTGTGCACAAAACCCAGGGATTAACATTACCTCATGCAACTGTCAGCATCGATGAAAATATGTTCGCACCTGGTCAAGTATATGTAGCCATGAGCAGAGTGCCTTCTTGGGATTCACTTGGAATCTTAGATTTTGACTTTTCTAATATAAAAACTGATCAATCTGTAATTCAGGAGTATGCAAGATTGAAAAATGTAAACCAAAGAGGTCTTGGCCAATTAATTAATTAATATATATATTAAATATGAGAATCTCAGATTTTTTTTTTGTATTACACAAATATTATTAATAAAGTTCAAAAAAGCTCACTGCGCATCCTCTGCTAAAACCTTGTTTAATTATTTAAATGGTTTGACGCTTTGAAGCATCGTACTACGTTACATTGAACAATGACATTCATGCAGATTATCTAAAAAAAAATTTTTTTAATAATTTTTTATTTAGAGGAAAAAAAAATATAGAAATGTCAATTGGTATACCAATCAAATTACTTCACGAAGCTCAAGGTCATGTTGTGACTCTAGAATTAAATAATGGAACTGTTTATAGAGGAAAGCTTTCTGAAGGTAAAAAGGAAAGATCAAAAAAAAATTTATTTTACAATCAACCAACCAGCCAATAAACGTATTTAAAATTATTTTTTAGCTGAAGATAATATGAATGTGCAACTTCGGGAGATCACAGTGACAGCTAGAGATGGTAGAGTATCACAGTTGGATCAAGTGTATATCAGGGGATCACATGTTAGATTTTTTATTGTGCCAGACATGTTAAAAAATGCACCAATGTTTAAGAAGATTGGACCGAATGCTATGAAAGGAAGAGGGATAGGTATGGGCAGAGGAAGGGCTACCGTTGCAAGAGCACAAGGTAACAAACAATTACGATGCTTTTTTATTTATTATTAATATTAATCATTAAATATTATTAACTGATGATTGAATATCGACGGTTTTGTTAGCTCGAGGTGGAAGAGGAAGAGGTTTTCGTGGTGGTTCTCGTGGCCGTGGTCGATCTCAACAATAATATAATTATTAATAAAAATTTTAATCTAAATGTTTGAAATTATTAAAAAAAATATTAACATTTTTGTTATTATTATTATTAAATTATGTATCTCTATAATTGAAATGTATTGCTACCACTATCTTCTTTCGCTCTCCTTTTCATTTTTTTTTGTCTCACATTTAATGAGGTGAGGTAAGATTTTATCAAGCAAAAATATTAATAATATCACTACTAATATTATATGTGCAAGATGGGATTTCAAGTTAATTTTCTATAGAAATTTGGATTTAAAGTTTAATTTGTGGTGGTCTGAATTTTTTTTCATTTTATTTTTATATTTTTTATATTTTTGCATTTTTAAATTTAACAATCTATAATAACAAATCTTATATATATATATTTACTGATATATTCTAATTAATATATCATTTTACTACAAACAGATTATTATTATCATAATCAACATCGTCTAATGGACGATCAAGGATAATAAAAAAAGGGATTTTATGAGGGAGCATAAATCTCATTATCAAACGAAGCATTTTTGAGAATTAAAAAAAAACCAGGAATTATTGAATTTAATAATCAAAAGGAAACTGCCAAAAATTTAAAAATAACGATTTAAGCGATTTGTTATTATATTAATTATTACCACTATTAATGCATATTATTACTATTACTATTATTATTATTATTTTAATTAATTGATTAATTAATAGATGAATGATCACACATATTGCCTCTTTAATGCTTGATCACCTGAATTTCCATATTTTTCATCAATTTTTATATAACGTTCTTCCACATTTCTTGCTTGTATGAGTATGATGGTAGAGAAGAAGGCAAATATATCAATTACAATAAAACCAAATAAACTTGTGAATAGTTGGCGTGATGCTTTGTCAGCTATTCGCGTTACCGCATCAATGCAACCAACTTTTCCACTAAGATCGGTGTTAGGTGGACATACATCTGAATCTGCCACCATGTCTGTTGGGTCATTGTAACCACAACAATTTAACTATTTAAAAAATTTTTTTATTATTAAATATATTTAATAATTAGAAATTGCATGTATATATGATATAATGTAGTACAAATACCTCGTCTTGGAAAAATGCTCGCGTACCCGTACTCCATTTTGACCATTCTTTGCTGAATTGATTTCTTTCATCCAAAGTTTTAAACCAAACATTTGCACCCAGCGCCAATAAATAAAGGGCGGACACAATGATTAAGAACACATGTGCCTGTAAAAATCGTTTACGTTTTATTGGACTGAAGAAACCAACAAGAGCAGCAAAAAATGAAATTATAATAAGACCTCCAACACCAAATCCAGCTACAATAATGGATTTAACGATGATGATGATGAATATGATGATATTTGTTATTAATTAAAATGTATATATTAAAAAAATCTCTCTCTTTACCTATGAGTAAATTATTTGTTAATACAAGGCGAAAATTTGGTTCAACTCTATTAATCCATAAAGCGCCAAATATAATGATTACAAGACCCTTTAACAAATAGAATAATTCTATGACAACAAAAGAAGCCAAAATCCCTTTACTGATCGCTTTGTACGGCATGTTCTATGATTGTTTTTACAAAATTATATCGAGTGTGAAATGGTGAAGTGTGAAAATGATTAAGGGAAATATGTATATATTGTATATGCTGTTTATGTATATGTCCACGCCGAAAGAAGGTATAAAATATAATTTTTATTTATAAAAAATTCTAAAATTTCTTGATGGGCCAGCAACAAGGAAAGTCAAATTAAATATATTTATACACATAGACCGACCGAATCTAATTAAAAAAGAGACAAGATTCCTTAAATGATTGAATGGCCAAAAAAGGTAAACGGGTAACGAAATAACACGTTTAATAAAATATTTACAAAGTAGATTTTAACTTTATCAAAAAGTTGATTTTTGTTTTATGGATAAGTAGATACACAATTTATGAAGAGGTGAAAGAGGTGAGAGAGACGGAACATTGGTATTTTATAGATGGATGAAATAATTTATCCAATTTCATTCATAATTAATTAATTAATTTAGGAGAATTCGTTTCGTTTCAAAAAATATATTGTATATATATACATGTAAGAATATATACTTTACACAACATGAAAATTTAAACAAACTAGAACTATCAAAGAGTACATACGCGTGAAGTGAGAGTAAAAAAGAGATTGAATAAATTGTTGCTTTGATTTTTGAAATAAATATTAATACGAGCGAATTTTATCAAATTCCTTAATTTCAAAAATAAAATTTCGAAATTGCTTTATTGTTATATGTAATAATAAATAATAAATTTCTGCCCTGGTGGCTATAATTTTTATTATCTGCCATTTATTATTATTATTTTCATTATTTTCATTAATTTTTAAAAATAATTTCTTTTATGTGGCGTGATTCTGTGTTGTATTATTATTTTTATTTATTATTTTTATTATTATTATTTTAAAATCATACGATCCCAACTTGAAATAAAAAAATAAAAAAACATAATTCTCCTTCTTTACTAAAATGCATTGTAGCACGCAGCACCGAATATGATATTTATATATAATGTTATATATATTAATACTTGTATTGTGTCAATTACAATTTCCAATAATAAAAAATTTTTATACCAATAGAATTTTTTTATTTATGTAGTTTCAACTTATATTTTATTAAGAACAGATCAGTTCATTTAAACATCCACCTGTAATTCATTGATATTGTTATATCCTTGGAAAATCACATACAAAGTAGATATTTTTTCATATATGTAAATAGACATAAACATAACCCATCCATTTATATTTATATATAAAAAAATTACATTAATGAAAAAATTTTCCTGATATGACAGGGAATTTTTCCTGATAGTTTGCTCACGATTCTTGTTACATTTCTAGTAAGCTTTCGTTTCATAATAAATTTATCATCCCTCTTTATTCAAACTTATGAGTCTTTGCCAACTCAATGTAGTAGATTCGGCATATCAGTATATAATTTTGATGCTATACTGCATATCAACTAGATTCCATATGTCTAATGTGAGATTATATTTTTCTTCTAATTAACTCGTATAACATCATCTTCTTTACGTTTCAATCATGAATGCTTTCAGCCAAAAAAACAAAAAATTCATATGAGGATGAGGATGAGATAGTCGATTTTTCATCGCCATTTGATTTAAAGTCTCTCTTAAACTGAATTATTTCTTTATTTATGCGATGATGATGCATCCAATAAGAAAAAATCAAGCTGGAATATGTGCAAATAAATAATCAATTAATACTTAAATGGAGGGCATTAAATGAGAATCAAAAAATGGAAATAAAACGGACTAAGCCGTTAGCATCATGATTGTTTTTGTATTTTTATAATGACTATGTAATAATAATCATGGATTTACTAAATAAAATCACTGAATTCTTACGATCAAAGATCTTTTACTCAATTGGTTTAAAAGATTTCTCAAGTGTCTCGGTTTTTACTTTTTTGTAAATTATTATGCATCTCATACAGCCCATAATTTTCACCGGCCGAATAATTTCACCCCTTCCCCTCCTAATCATCATCATAGTAAAAATTGAAATTTCTGGGGTGGCTATTATCTTTTGGGTTGATTAATCAATCGATCGATTGTTTTTTGTGAAAATATTGTTTAAAAGAACCCTGAAATTTTTTATGTGCTTCTTAATATTAGCCAGTTATCTCCGGGTAACGTATAAGCCTTGGCTGGGCCCCGGGAATAACTGTTTTATGCCCTGTCTGAGTTATTTGATGTAATTTGTGAGAAATAGGGGCGGCTCATTACATAATTTCAATACAGTTGTTTAAAACTCAGTCAGGGTATAATAATTAGTTAAATTAATTTTTAATCGTAATACCTTTTTGAAATGTATGTATAATTTTCCACCCTCACTGTACTCGAGCAATATCGAAACTATCGGTTCGACTTTGGTTTTAAATACTGCTTTAATGCAGTCCAACCTTACCATGATGTAAGCATTTACAAATATCGTCATAACGGATTTTTATGTGCGAAACAAAAATTTTCATGACAAGATTTGACTGTAGTTCTATATTAAGTTACGTTTAAAAAAATAGAACAACTTTTGCTTTGAATGTGATGTTGAATCGGGTTGGATTTTTGCTTTTTTGATTTGAAGTTTACAATATGCGAAATCATGTAAATCAACAGAAATCACATTAAGCGAGTCAAGTTTAGCTGCAGACCAGCTTTTATTTATGATACAAGGCATGATTTTTGTTATTTAAAGAGTATTTAAATACAAAGTAGAAATGCGTTATAACGACAAATTATTAAAAACGATTATTTTTTCCTTGTTTCTAATTAATTATTCGAGGTCAAAACATATAAATTCGACTCTAGGCAATATTGGTTTCTACAACCAACGCGTAAAACGCATTACGCTCGAGCTTTCTATGTAAAAAATAAATAAAGCTGGTTCGGTTTAGACTAGAGATAGGCAAATGTGCATATAGTACGTATAGTACGTGTAGTAGTGTTGAAATTTGATTGGATGATTTTCAAAACTTAATTTTATTATTATAATAAAATAAATTATTCGAATATTACAATAAGCACGAACATTGCAAGCAATTAAATCTTTGTTTAATTTATTCAACTTGCACTTTTTTATACTAAAAATTTGATTTACATATTTAATTGAATCATTAATTATATTGAATGAATTAAATATCATGAAAATCAAACTGCTTTCACTTTTATTTGATTCTTCAAGGAAATTTTCATGTGTTTAATCAGCTTCTTCGATGGCATTTTCAATTACGTCGTAATTTATTTGTATGCTATATTTGAAGTATCAAAATGTTCTCCAAAATAATTTCTTTAGTTTGAATCGTGACATTTGGACAATGGCGTAAATGGTTTTCACATCTAGATACTGAACTAGCACATTGATATTTTAAACTTTTGCAATATAGACATTCAAAACGTAATTGATTATGACCATTATGTTTTGCACTTTGGCAAGTTTAAAATATATATATTAATATATATATATTAAATATTGTAATTAATTTTTATGTGTAACATTATATCAAATTATTTGGCAATAACCTAAACAGCAATTGATTTACATTTACTATTATACGCACAATACATACATATAGTACTGATCTGTCCATTTTTAGTTTAGACCGTATTTTGGTTCAGTAATTAATTAATTTCAACCCTTTAATACAAGGTTTTAGGTTTTTCCTTTCGATTATAAATAAAAATGCCAAAAATAAAATAATAAACTAAAATATAATTAATGTTAATAATTCTATAGTTTATTAATTTCATTTAATTAATCTATACAAGTAATAGTTATTCCACGGTTCTGTGGAATAATAATAATAATAACTGATTTATCCCATAGAAACTAAACGTCCCGTGATTTAAAAGTTATTTGCTATGAAAAGTTGATTTTATAGTTTATTTTTAATAGAATGAAAAATAAATTGTTCTTTCATTCTTTATTTCTTTTAAAAAATTCTTTCATAATTGGAATGTCTCGACCTATTTTTTATTCGGTGCAGGTGCTCTTCGCCTTTCCCAAAAAAGGTTTAGAGGCTTCAACATCTACTTTACCTCAAATCGGAATGGTTGATTCTATTTCTCAAGATATTTCGATTATAAACTTAATTTTTATCGTCAAAAGCTCTAGTTCCAAAGTCAATTCGAATTGGATTTCCAAATTTAAAGAATTTCGCAAGGACTACAATTATACTACACCATTCAAACAGATTCCAGGTTCAATAAGTAATAGTGTAATTACTTACTATCAATGTTATGACCTTAAAATAAATTTTATCAAAAAGGTTATTTAAATCCTCCTTGTCTACATAGCAGTATAAATTGATATTCTGTTAACTTTTTATATTTTAAAATGCTCAAAGGTATACATTCTAAAATATACTTGGGAGTGATAAAAACTTTTGATATTATTACTAATTATCTCATTTCCAAATGTTCAACTATTAAAAAGATTTTGTTAAACTAATACATTTTTTGCAAAATTATCAGAGTACTTTTACATTCTCTCGGTTCTCCTGATTTATACATTGCATTATCTAATTCAAAATCATAAATATATTTTCCTCTACAAATTTTTTTCTTTTTTTCTGACTACTTGCAAAAAATAACCTTTACTACTTCCCTGCCAAAATTACTTGAAAAGACATTATTATCCATTTCATAATAATTTTATATGCTAATTTTCTTTTGCCTCGTGCTAATAAATTATGAAATGACATTTTAGTGAAAAATATTATTAATAAATAAATATCGAAGGCAAAAAAAATGAGAATAAAAATCATTATGTGATTCCATGGTTGTTGTTATTATTTTTTAACGACGTAATCTTGTCGTGACATTTTAATTTTAAATAATAGATAATAAACTAATGCACCCCATTTCCCATTGGTTCTCTATTTTAATCCAAGAATTTTACTCAACTTATCAGAGAGATAGAGTTATTATGGTCAAGATCTTTTCTCTTTTTTTAATTTTTTATTGTATTATTCTCTTTCTTTAATTTCATTCGTTTTGTTATATAGATTACGTCTTAATCTAATCCAGTGTTTTCACGTGACGTGTTACATATGAATAAGTTAATCTCAAAAAAATAATATATATAAAATTAAAGGGCTATATGTCTATAGAGGAAACGCAGTTTGTCAACATTTATATATGAGCCGCATATTTGAATGTGTACACCGGATTCATTCACGGATCAGTAATTAACGTTATTTATTTGAAAAAGCAGAATAACCATTTCATTATAAATTTTATTTACAGATACATCTAGATGATGTCATTTAATAATTTTTCTACAAAATCGTAACAATTATTATTGTTTGCCTCATCATAGTTGTTGTCATCACTCTGATTTTATTTTTTTTGCAATATCTAGAATTTGATCATGAAATTCTTCTAATTTTCTTTTTAAAATATGTGCATCCTTCCATAAATACACTGCATAGTCTTCTTCCATCTCCGTTCATATAGAGTATAGGGACATTCAGTATGGTATAACTCTTGGAAAACGTATGGTATGGTATTGTATAAGTGTAATAAAATGGTTGTATACCAATGCTTAAATCTAACATACTTCCCTTC
>CAJVPN010001321.1:0-15349 GCA_910592215.1 Entrophospora candida
TGGATATATATTATGCAAAAAACTCAATTTTGGTCGGAGAGGTCCCTAACCATATATTCCTGGAAATCCCCCCATATGCGATATCAAAAATGTGAAATTTTCTTGCAATTTTATTGGTTGATAACTGATCAACAATGTTTGAATAACTGAAATTCGCGTATTTGATCATATTATTAATCATCAAAAAGGATCTAAATTTTTTTTCCAATATGAATGATAAAATATTTGATTTAGTTGAAGAAGAATTAAAGAGTTTAAAAACTAAATTCAGTGCTTTTGAACAAAACTTTGAAAATATTAAAAGCATTTCGGATTCTTTAAATGAATTCAACAGTTTTTTTGCTTCTTTTCTATATGGAATGAAAATGAATACTCACTGCATTGAATTTCCCGAGGTAAATTATATATACGTTTATATATACATGCGTATATGAGTTGATTAGCTTATCAATTATATACTATTTAATAATTAAATAATTAATAAGGCATCGGAGGGTCACTTATCTAATAGAAATACACAATAATAATAACAGTAGACATTGATCGAATTAAATTCTTGGAAATTTTGTTAATTTTTTATTTTCTAAAATAAAAAAAATAATGTTTTAATTAACCAGGTTCAAAATAAGCTGATTGTGTAAATAAAATAACTATTCCTTCTATGAGGCTAATAATCCAGTAAGGCTGGCATATTTAAAACATAATATCAACTCTTAAGTGAGTGGGTCGGACCTGAAAAATGAAATA
This sequence comes from Entrophospora candida, assembly GCA_910592215.1. NCBI lineage: Eukaryota > Fungi > Glomeromycota > Glomeromycetes > Entrophosporales > Entrophosporaceae > Entrophospora > Entrophospora candida. The sequence continues at coordinate 748 of CAJVPN010001321.1, forward strand.
TTTTAGTTTTCAAAAAAAAAACGATTTTATTCTTTTTTAAATATAATACTCTTTGATTCATTACATATGCTCATTCTTGTTTGCAAAATAAATAATATAAAATAGTAAAAATAATATACATTTAAGAAAATTTTTATTATAACCATTGCATCCATATCACCTAAATAATCACAAATTAAAATCAATAATGTTTACCAACATTTAATTATATGTTTTAATAATATTAGTGGTAAATTACCTCCATATTTGCCAAATATTGTGGATTGCTTGCCATTGCTATTAAATTTGTAATTGGACTATAGATTGACTTGTTGCCATTCTGTTGCTAAAATTAAATAAGGAGAATATTGAAATCATTTATTATAAACTGTCAATTATAGCCTATCAATGGCAATGCATCAAAAGAATTAATCAATTACCTTATCATGATTATTATTGTCAACATTTCCTATCATCTTTGCTTTATTAACAATTTGATCAACTGTTTCTAAAATTTTTTGTCTAAGTAGATGTTCATTAGTGTGTTTTTGACTTATATAATGCCAAGTGATCAACTCATCTCTAATAAAAATACTCAAGTATTGGCCTAAATCAAACTAAATGTACAAATTATGTTAACCTCCCAAAAAGAATTTTTAAATGAAAGTAATTGCTTAAATAAAGTACTTTAAATACCTCCGGTTCAGTTAAGCATCGACCAATAGCCAGCATTGCTAATAAGAAATAATAATAATATAAAGATTAAATTAATTGAAAGCGACTGATAAAAATAGCACAAAAATATTATGGTTTTAACAATTTAACATACCTGAGGAAAAAATTCCTTCTAAACCAATTGGTGTAATAAATTGTTGTATACTGCGAGTTAATCGGAAAGGAACAGATTCCTGGTTTTGAAGCATTGGAACACCTTGTGCAAAACCTAATAAAAGAAATTTTCAAAGTTAGGTGAAACGAATTGCATATTACAAATAAAATATATAATAATATATAACTTACTTGGAATCAATTCACTTGACCAAATATTGCCAGTGTTTCGAGATATCAAAAATTTATGTGGATGTCTCTGACCAACACACATAATATATGTCATAAAAGATACAGCAGCCATTTGTGAAGTAAAATGTTTTCTAAATGACCAAAGTTCCTCGTGTGATTTGATGGTTTTGGCAAAGTACTAAATTAAGATAATCATCAATAATCATTTTATTTACGAAATATTCAATAAATTAGATATAAATAATATTATACCTTTATTAAAACATCACTTGGTATATACTTTGATTGAATGTTTCTTGCAATCTCAACTTTGAGATTAATGGCGTCTTTTCTCTATGTTAATGGATTCAATTAACACAAATATTTCTATAAATCTACAATTGAACCAATCAATAATCTTTATAAAATTTTCCTACCGTTGATGTACGGCTTATATTGGATCTCATTTTATTAATAAAATAAATAATGGGTTCATCTTTTGATATTCTGATATTATCACAATGATCTTCATAAATATCTTGTAATGAACAATATGATGGATCATCCTGTACTATTCTAACTTGTGGAGCAAATGGAATTATTAGAGGGAGATGGAATGAAATATTTCGCTTGCGACTTTCTTTGCGATGTTCAAGTACACTTGAATAATAAAAATAACAAATGGTAATAATATATTGTTTTTAATAAGAAAAATTTAAAGTTTTTTATAATTTTCTAAAGAAAGAAATAATTACCTGTTTAGAATTCTGAAAAGCTGCAACATTCGTTCTTCACGCCGACTATGCCTTGCTGATGGATACTGAACTGCAAATGGATGAAGACTACCATCATGTCCTCGTATAGTAAGCCTTCGATAACAAAAACCATGAGATCGAATTATTTCAATTTCTGACATAAAACGATCAATACGAACAAAATCCGAATTATTGTTATCTTTGAGCTAAATACATATATATACATATACATGTAAACATAAAAATCATCAATTAAATACCACGTTTAAAATTATTTTTAACAACTAATATAAAAGCCTACCAATAAATACTGTCCAGGGATTTCCACTTCTTCAAATTTCTGATGTTGAAATTCAACCAAGTAGGCACTAAAATATTCTAGATGTAGCTTGCGTGGTTTACTATCCAATATTACTTCAAATTTGTCTCTCCATCTACGAAGATTTTCAACATATTGCATGAAATTTGGCTTTCTTTTAATGAAATCTTCTTCAAAGGCAGTCTACAAAAATAATTTATGTATATAAATGAATCAATAAATTAAACAAAATTGTATCAAATTTAAATGATCTTAATATATTAAACCTTTATCGGACCAGCACTTAGATTATCAGCAAATCTTTTGACATTCATTTCTGTTGTTTGTGTAAGTGATCCAATATCATGATTTTGAGTCAATCTATTTGTTATTTGCTATTCACGGGCCAATAAATTAGACTTCTTAAACTTATAAAAAATTCTTAAGAAAAAATATATAACAAATAAAATTAATAAAATAATACCTGTAAACCATCATTTAAAAGTGCAACAATCAATCTATAAATGTCTTCATCTGAGTTTGGCTTAAGACGTTGTTGAATTTGATCAACCATGGTTTCCATTGTCAAAGCCAGTAAAGGAAACGATGTTTTTAAAGTAGACATTATATCTTCAACATGTTCCCATGGTTGTTTCACTATGGGTTGAGTTTGCGGTGTAGTTGGAATATTTGTCAAGACATGATGATGAATTGGACTCATTCCAGGTGTTTGTGCAATAGGTGACCTTCCTGGTTCAACAGTTGTTGGTAAATGACCTTGCATATTACTTGAAGAATTAGTAGCATTAGGCAAAGAATTAGTGTTTTGTATATTTTGTGCTGGAATATTATTGGAAGGAGTCGACATATTTAGAATGGTTGCTCCTTGTATAGCAGGACTTTGAGGTTGAGAAGACATTGGGTTTGACTGATTGAAATTAACCCCATGAGTATTGATTTGAACAGGGCTTCCTCTATTAGAGTTACTTTGTCCAACATTTTGTGGAGCTGGTCGTTGTACATTTCCCATGTTTGTAATATTAGAACCTACCTGTGATGTTGAAGAAATTATAGGGGTTGCTGATTGTGTTGTTGATGTTCCTGGATTATTGGCAATAGATGATGATAATTGTACTGCACGAGCATGCGTTTGAGCAATGGCTACTTGTTTTTTCACCAGCAAATATTCTTCTCTTGCTGTTCTTAATTGAAAATGTAACGCCTTTTAACAAAAAAAAAAAAAAAAAGAGAAAGAATATATCATTAATAGCTAAATAATTATTTAGTTAAAAGTCAAAAAATGTATAATTGCCTGAGGATATTGTTTAGCAATTTTCATAAGGATACTGCGAGCATGTTTCGCCTCTTTATGCATAAGGCATATGATAAGTTGTGGTATAAAAGTTATCCAATACCATACAGGAACTTCAGTTTTATTGAAAAATGTTTCAAAAACAATCGACATTGTTCCTTGTGAATCATCAAGAGATAATAACCATAAGATACGAATTACTAGCTTTCTAGATTTAGCTGAATTATAAAGACTTGCAGCTTGTAAATAACAAGTTAATGCATATATGGCAAAGATAATTTCATTAGGTTTTTCCTTATATTTGCGATCATTGTAATAGCCCCATGCAGCCCAAGCCTTTGGGAGGCGCATATCATTTGTCACGGCCGTGGAAAATAATTCATTGGCTTCTGAGTCCCGGTTGGATTTAAGATAAATCATTCCTTGTAAAGTATGAAACTCTGCCTTTTGTTGTGAGCTGAAAAAGTGCAAATTTGTATTAATTATAACATCTAGAGCTTGGTTTATTTCATTATTTTGATAATGACATTTTGCTTGTTCTCTCAATTTCAAAAATGCTTCTTGAATCTCAATGTTTGGCAAAGTATAAATCTTTTGCAGAAATTCTGTACAAACATCATAAAGTTGATGCTTTCTTGCAACATGTGCAAATCGGTTGATAATCCATGCAGTTTCATGATGTCCACGATGATTAGAATTTATTTGTAAATTTTGAAACTGTTCAAATGATTTACTAATGACATTAAAAATGTGTTTTCTAAAAGCAACAATGTCACTCCAAATGTTAATATCATCCCACATGTTTGGTAATCTTTCTCTCCAACTTGAAAGGACATTTCTAATTTCATTTTGATTATCTAAACTTTGAATATAATTTGATAAATTGGAGAATATTTTAGTTGCTTCGTCAAATTCCACCATAAGTTGAAATGAATGCAATAACGATATATGACTTTCTGACACGATTTTTGGAAGTGTGCACCATTTCTGTAGTGTTAATTGATTTGCTTCTCTGATAAGCTTTTTATATTCATCAAAATTATTAGTATGACTTGATCTCATTAAAGCTACAAACGATTCAAACATTTTATACTGTGGACTTTTGGATAATTCAAATGATGATAAATAAGAAATTTGTTCACTTAATTCTTTTTCATTTGCCCAATCTGCTAAATGAAATGCACAATCTAATAATAAATCTTTACTATTTTCATTCTTTGCTAAATCATAAAGAATATTCCATTGTTGCAGTTTTTTTGCGGATGATATCCAGCGGTCTTCCCATAATATGCTTTCTGATTCAGAACATGCTGATCCTGAAATTTTTGATTTATGTAATGCATTTTCATACTCTATCTGAGCTTGTAACAAATTTCCACTTTGTTCATATGAAATGGCAATATTGGTATCAAGATATTTACAATGTCTCTTCCATAAACCATAATACATGTCATCCTCTGATAAACTGGAATAAAGATCAGCTAAAGCGTCTATAGTAAGTTCTTTGTATTTCTCATCATTTTTATCCCTTTCAGATGATGCATTTTGCAAAATTGCCATTGCGATATGCCAGGCCCCATGTAATTTACCAAGATATTTGATTAAATGTGGTGGCAATTTCAAAACAGGTGAACAATGTGATATTCCATCTAATAATGCTTGTATACAATTTGGTTGAGAATTTTTTTGAACCTCATGATAATCTTCTGACAAAAGCTTTACTAATTTATTGGTTAAATCTTGTCTTTCTTTATTATTTATATTTGACCAACAAATTGGGAAAAGATGTACCCATAAATTATATGCTATTTTATTGTCTAATTGATGAAGTTGTTTTAAAGGTGATAATATATCTCCAACACGTAACTTTTTAACTTCAAATAAAAATTCCCTGTGTTTTTGCAAAAAATCCTCAAATTCTTGATCAGTGTTTTCTAAAGAATCAGAAAAAGATGATAAATCACCCAGTGTTGCAATCGACTTGATTTGTATATTATGTGTCATTTGAATATTTTTTTTATGAGAAATAGCGCCAATTAAAAGATCTAAAGCCTGATGTATCCAAAAATAATCACTAATAAATTCCCAGTTTTGCTCACCAAGAATATAATAAAGCCGTGGTGATAAAGCTTTTGACAAACTATGATCAAAGATCTCCATAAATTGATTACGAATTTTAGAATTATTATAGCAAGTTCCCATTAAAAATGCCTTTTCCAATCTAACTGTCAATTCACTCCTTGAAAATAAAGGATCATTATATATCTTAATAGCAAATTCTAATATATTTTCAATCAAACTCCTATCATCCAATTTTTCATAGCACAACATACTAATCAGTAATTTTGCCTTTTCTTCCATAGTAGGTAATGGTTCTTTGCATAATATCCATTGTTTCACCATGTTAAAAATAGTCTTTGCTAGCTCAATATTTTTTGAATTTTCAATTAATTGTGAAAGAAATGTTATAAAACTTTGTCTCATTTCATTGAGTTCTTCAATTCTTAAATTGGCCAAATTTAATGCAATTATAAGTACATCGACATTAGTGTCTGATGATTGTTGATTGGTCACCAATTTATTGTTGCTATTCATAGGACTCGTTTCTTGTGGATTTGTTTCTTGTGGAATTATTCCATTTGTAAGTGTTTGTATAGAATTAATTATTCCAGTTAGAAAAGGATCAATACTTTTTGGTATAGTGCAACTGACAGCTTTTAGCAACATCATTGCTTGATATAAATTATTTGAATTTTGAATAGATTCTTGTATTGTGTTATTAACTAACTGAATAAAAGATTCTATTTCTGCACCTGGTGTAAAAACATTTGCTGTGGGCTCGATAGATGCGTTGGTATTAGTAGTTGTACTAGTAGTCGTTGTTGTTGTAGTTGATGCAGATGTATTATTTGTAATATTTGTTTTAATCGTAGCAGTTGTAGTTTGTTCAGATTGTTGAGCTGAATCTTCTTCAACAGAAGGCGGAGTTATAGCATTATATATGTGAATTAAAACGGGATTAAGACATTTTTGAATACGCATAATATTGCTTGTAATACTACGTTCAAGTAATGGTTGTAGATGGATTAAATTTGTAAGACAATATTCTGAAGATTTCTTTTCCAAAATAACATTTAAAGCTTCCAAGTTATTACAAATACAATCTATATTATTGCCGCCAAATTCATTAAATTTCAATGCACGTTCAAAGGGATTCAATTTCACATTGACTTCAGGCCAGAAATCAGGTTGCAAAAATTCCTTAATTAGATCAAGAGCCCTGTGTGTTAATATATTTTTACTAATAGGATCATTGGAAGCACACACAAATTTGATAAGATAATTGACAACATTTTCACGCAAATAATTATTGGGAATGTATTTTGAATTGCATTCAGACAAATTTTTTGATTCTGAAAATCCATATTCTAGAATTTGTCGTTTTCTTGGTGAAAACTCAGTTTCTGACTCCAAACGTCGTTTTCCAGGACTTGCAATAGGGGTAGATGCTGCACTGCTACTGTTTTGTTCATTGGTACTATTTTCATTGAGACGACAGCGTTCCCATTTGAGAATCAGCTCAGAAAGATCTATCGTTAATAGTCTAGTTTCAGATGTTGCATTTTGCAGTAAACCTAATCTGGTTAATGTGTTAGCAATTTGCGGCATAAAATGCTCTCTGTATTCATAAAATAAGTCAGGGTGCCTAACAAGCAATTGATATACATTAATTAGTTGAGTCAAACCATATCCGTCTTCCAAAAGAATTCTTTTTGTATATACAATCCAATTCGGCGGTGGTTTCTTTTTTGAATCTTTCTTGGATTCATCAAATGACTGTGACTGAGGTGAAATAAATTTCGGTGCAAGCATATCCAATGCTTGTTTTACCAACGCCCTTGCCTCTACTTGATGAGCCTTTAAGAGTGCTGTATAAGATTGAAATAGCATTCTTAAACTGACCTGATCAAATTCTGCAAAACATGCAGCTAAAAACACAAACGCTGAATGTTTTGCTGTGATATCATCAACTCTTGACCAATTCCATCCAAATTTAATAAGTGAACTACGTGTAGTTATGAGGTTTGGTACACTTTTAACAATAACTGTTGAAAATTGAAGAACTTCTATGCGTAAAGAATCTTCTATTTCATCATGATTATCCGCCAGATAATGCCATAGAGATTGAATTTTGTCCATTTGAGTAGTGTCAATGATTTTTTCATGCTCTTGATCAATATTAGATATAAGTGAGCTCGAGTTGCTTGACTCGCAGTGTTTAGCAAAATCATATAATAACATTGGTGTGACTATAATCTTTAATGATAGTGTTTTAATGCTAGGTAAAATATTTGGATCAGAAAATGTGTCGAGAAACTTGTTGAGAATTGCTCGCTTTTGTTCAACTGGATACTTTTTGGCAACTTCTTCATGATAAAATTTTTTTAAAAACGTATAATCAATAATATTTTTGTTGGAGAAAATAGAAACAAATTCAAAGAGCAAATCAATGTCTTCTGGTTTTTCTTTTAAATAAATACAGAAAATCTCTATTAAATATTTAGATTCGTGTATTTGTTTCAAATTTAAGCTGCTTTCATTTTTTAATCTATCCGTGCGACCTTGATCCCTCCAAGCTTCTTTTAAAAATGTCAGAACAGGAGTTGATGAAGGTTCTGATAGCCATTTATGATCAAACTTGGTAATCTGTCGAATGATCAAAATTGCTTTGACTAAAGTATCAACATGATTGCTTACGTCTGAATGGTGAATACTTGAAATCTTTTCAATCAGTGTTACTGGGTTATTTTTTATCTCTTCTCTAAGTTTTGGTGCTTCCTCAGTACCCAATACATTAATGAATAATTGACTATACTTATCATTCTTAATATTATTATAAAAATACTCTACAGATTCTGTGGGGTATCTATTTAAAAATTTTGTAAGAGGTAAACGAAAAGGACTCGATATAGAGCGACATGATTTTTCTTCTAAATTTAAAACCATAGGCACCAAACTATCCATAAAATCATTTGCAGATGAAGGTAATAGATGGAATATGTTTAATATTGCAACAATGATTTTAATGGTTTCATTCTCAGTGAGCGGCTTTCCTGCGGTAGATGGCAAAAAACTTGAATCAGCCCATTGTTGGAGATGGTCCAACAATTTTTTACCAATTTCTGGCTTAAAATAACTTTTAAGCAATTCCAGTAATCTTGCTAAACAATCTAATGCAGATACTGTTAATTTTTTAGGATCTGAAAAATTAATTAGAATTGGTCTAACCCCTAATTGTAAAAGATCTTTAGACAATTTGTGTTGTTGTTGAATAACTTGTTGAAGAGCCTTCGTTCCTACTTCAATAATTTCTGGAACATTCATGTGTAATGTTTTGAAAAAAATACCAATAATACGTGGCCTAGTAACATTTGGATTATTCCCAGAAAATAATTCATCAGGCAAAGTCATTGCTGCTTTCAACAATTTTAAACATACAATGTGCAGCCGAATCAAAGCATTTGAATTTTTATATGACGGTGATGATGATGATGATGATGATGATGATGATGATGATGATGAATTACGATTCATTAAAGCCTGATCATCTTCAACATCAATTAAAATAACCACCTCGCCAAGTATCCTTGTGAGATCTTCGTAATGTTGAGAAGTTATGAAGTGTGGTTGCAAAGTTAAACAATAGGTAATAGCATCAATACGGCCTATTTGCATTGAAACTGGTAAAGCTCTAAGAGGTTGTCCAAAAATTAAATTTATTAATATGTCTTTAGCTTGAGAAAGTAAACTGGAAATAGTTTTTTGAGTCAATTCACTTAAAAGTTTAAATGCTGAATGTATTGTTTCCCTTACAGACTCATTTACATTGCATAATTCTGAAGTTAATGTGATTATAAGCTTATCAAACTTATTTTTTTTATCTGTGAATTCATTAGAATTTTGCATTTCGATATCGTCATCAATCAATGACTGTGAATCTTGCTGTTTGTTACAAATCTCAATGACACGTAAGAGGATTTGTGGTGCATCATCAACACTCCCAGCTGCAAATTCAGGAGAAATATGCTTCAATACAAAAAGGAGAGCTTTAACAAATTCAATTTCATGGTCCAACATCCATTTAGTACCCATGTCAAGTTGAGAGCTAATTATAGATATGCCTAAACAACCGCCACTTTTATAAAACCATTCCTGTTGATAACAACATGAACAAAATCTTGAAGCCAGGAAAAAGAAAAAAGGACAATAACTAATTATTTGTTTTGATCCAGAAATTAATAAACAAGTTTCATAAATAGTTGTCAGAGCTGAACTTGCCAAACTACGTAATTTAAGATTTTCAGATGTGATAGTTTCGATTAAAGCTTCTAACATTGCCTTAGTCTCAAAACTGTATCTTTTATCATCAACATCAAAATTAAGTCTTTCTTTTTTTGCTTTATTAAATTCAATTAGTTCACCAATCTCCAAAAGTGCAAAATGTCGGCAAATATTTTGTAAGAATGGCCAAGAATTTTCTTTAAGCTCAGGCAAAGATGAAGCAACAAATAAAGCACATAAAACATTTTTCAATGTTTCCTCTTGTATGGCTTTCTTTCTTAAAATATTCTTGTGCCCATCTTTGTTGATTTTACTTTTAATTAATTGCTGACTTGATAAATTTTGACTATCTCTAGGTGTTTCTATATCTAGATCCATTTTATCATCACCCGAGCTTTTGTCGATTACTATTGATTCTTTATTAATGATAGGAAAAATTTCTTTCTGTAGTTGTGTTCTAATTAATTTTCCTAGATCTTCACTGCCTTCATCTAAATCGAAAAAAAGTGGAATTAATGAAACAATAAATTTATATGCATGTTTTTTGTAAAAGCTAGAAGAGTCAGGGTCTTGTAAAATATCTCCAGCAAGTTTTAGACAATCATTTAATTGCATTGAATATGCAGCAGAATTTGAACTGAAAAAAATCTGCAGATCAATAGTGCTTAATAAAGAGTAATTGGCGTTGAGTTTTGGTGGATCTTTTAAAGTACGACGATTTCGACCTCCAAGTTTCCCTAATATTTGCATGGCTGAGTAGCTATATTTCTGATCATAAGGTGGTGGTTTAAGATGCCTCCAAAGTGCATTCATCAATTCATCAATTACTGGTGCTAATATAGGATCTAAGAAATCTGGAGTCAAATTATCAATACAAAGTTCTAAAGTACGAAGTCCTTGACTAACTAAATCTGGTCCCGCCTGTAATGCTAAAACAAGGGGCTTCATCAAATAATTAAGATATGGGAGGAGTGAGCTCAAACGAACAGGAACTGTAAGACAAAGCTCAACAAACAAATTTTGCATTTGTTGCATTTGTGTTAATGTTAAGAAATTGTTTAATCCCTCTAGTAACATTGGTAATAATGGAGTGACTTCTCTGTACAAATTTTCATATTTACCAGCTGCGAGGCACCTAAAAAGGGTTTTTAAAAGAATAAAATAATTAATTGGTTTTTTGGCCTTTGTGGAAAGTTTCATAGATGATGTAATGATATTTGCAACGTGTGGTTGAAGAATTGCTTCATTATGGCTAGGAAGCTGAGTGAGCGGCTGAAAAATTGATTTAAATAATTTAAGCATAACTGAAGAGTATATTATATCTTCTGCTCCAAGTTTGTCTAACCTATCCACTAAAAATCTCAATAGAATTCCAGAGAAACTATGAGATATAATAATATCAGAAGCTGTTAAAAAATAATGAGGAATTTGATGCAAAGAAGGGTTTTGTAACATCTGTTCAAAAAAAAATTCCATTTGTGATGAAAAAATCTCTTGAAATATTATTGGTTCAACAATAACAAACGCTAATCCAAAATGATCCAATGCCTCTTTTTCCAGTTTAGTAATTTTATTTGCTGTTTCAATTGATAACAATCCTTCAGTAAGTTTTGCTTGTGTCACATTATCAAAATTGTCGACATTAAAATAGTCAAAACAACGAATCCCCTCTCTAAACAGTTGAATAAAGATTTCAACTTGTTCTTGAGTAAATCCAGATGTTAAAGAATTACTTTTTTGCATGTTAATGTTATTGTTACGTTGTTTTAACCAATGAATGAGGGGCTTAATTCCCGCTACAAGAGTCCTAAACAAAACACGGCCATCTATTTTTATAAATTGATTATTTAAAAATTAAGTCAAATAATTAATTAATATATAGGATTTAAATATTTATTAAAACAAACAAATATAGATATATAGATAGATATTGAAATATCATTTTCACCATTAAGAGGATCAATTTGAATCTCGCTGGTCATGTTTGAATGAATTGGTCGTGCTTGCTCAAAATCAAAATCATCAACATTGGTTGACGAATTATTTTTTGTTGATCGATTATTTAATGAATTATCATTATCATGATCGTGATCATTATTGTCATTATCATCATCACCATTAATCATTTTCTTTTTTTGATACTGGCGAAGAATAGTAGGAAATAAAATGCTTAAATTCTCAAATTTATTTGCAAAAGTATCTAAAGTTTTAATAAGTATATCTCGAACTTTTTTAATTATTAAATAATTTTAGTTAATACAAATTTATAAATAAATAAATAAATAAATATAAATAGATATTAATTTTTTTTTACCATCGAAATTTTCATCTTTAAGAGAATTACTTAAAATAGATTCTATTAAATGTATCAGTAATTTTGCACACATTGTATGAATATTTGGTGTGAAAGTTGGGTCATGCAAAATGCATGAATATATATACACAATTTTTGAAAGTTGTTGAAGTGTAAGTTTATCTTTGATATGATGAAGTAAATCTGCCAACATGCTATATGCTAAAGGTCTAAATGATTTAAAAATTTATTGAATAAAAATTTTTTTTAATAAAAAAATAATAAGACAAATTGATAATAATTTACCTTAATGTATCATAAGCTGTTACACCAGTACCAATAAGTACTTTTTCATTTAAAAGAATATCTAGTTTATTGATAAAACCATTACGAAACTCTGTTGAAAGGATGTGTCGAGTAGCTACCAAAAGTTCCTATAAATTTATTATTTTTGTTTAATAAATCAAATAAACAAATAAACAAATTAACTTTTAGATGTATTACTTTTCTGGTAGATGATGCCTCTGCAGGACAATCATGAAGAAGACGAATAATAAATTCTGGAACTTGATCTTGGTAATTAGATAATTCTGTTGTATAAGCTCTTAAAACGTATGCTAAAAAGGCTAATGTCTAATTAAATAATAATTAAAAAAAATGAATTATTATTTTTATTTTTTAAAGAAGGTTTGATTATCCGGTGACTAGTATGTTTCTTAATCATACTTTAACTTGAGCAACGATAAATTCAGTATATTTCACTCTATCTCTTATCCCTGGAGCAACACCAATAAAAATCTCCCCTCTAGCTTTTGCTGATTCATGTGCCTCAGATTGTGGTCGAGGCTGAAGACTTAATGTCTATTGTTCAAAATGAAATTGGACAAAAAAGTAAAATAATTAATTGCTAAGTATATATTGATTCATTATTTAAAATAAAAAGATAATTATCAGGAGTAATAACAATAAGATAGATACCCTTATAATAAGTGGTAGGAAGTTTAGGATGTTACCATTTACTACATTACGATGTGATTGAAAAATTAGAACAACAATAATAGGACATTCTGTTAAAACTTTGAAACTGTGTAAACTATCAGCTAGTACTTTATTTGGAGTAGGTTCATGTGTTGTTACATCTGGTACCGGTGATGAAGGACGCGGTGACGGTGGAATAGGTGCAGATGATTGCACTGGCTGTAATGAACATGTAATATAGTAAATAATTTTGAAGAAGCAACATATTACATATATGTAAGGTTTTTTTGAATTACCGTACTGGCACTAGGTGTCGCAGCAGCAGTTCCAGGAGTGTCAAAGGCATCTCTTACTGTTTGTTCCATATTTTCATACATTAATTTTACAATATCTAAAAATGGTTGAACCTGATCTTCAAGTAAAGGTTTATAACCTCTATGTAAATCTATAATTATTTTCAAACATATTACAGCATTATCTTCATTTTCTTTTTTTAATAAATTCATTACAAGTTTCAATAAATCGGGCGCAAAGGGCCTAAGTGAATCATTTTGTGGTAATCTATGTAAAATTTCTAAGTAAATGTTGCGTAATTTCTACAAGAAAAAAAAAAAGAAATTAATGGATTTTTTTTAAGAAAGACCTGATATTGAATTCAATAGATTTTTAAATAATTACTTGTTCTTCTGAGTTGCTGTCAAATACCGGTGGTTCATTTTGAAGCGTATTATTTAAAACTGGCATTAAATAATGTAAAAAACGAGGATAATCTGAATTTTGATACATTTCAATAGAATCCCTCAAATTTGTAGCAATTAACAATTTTGTTTTGAAATCTTGATTAAATGGAAGGAGAAAAAACAATAGTTCAAAAATTGGATCAAACCGGTGAAAAAGAATTAAAAATTTTTTTTTACAAACTTATTTTTGGATCCGTTAGCCTTGAAGCATATAGATCAGGTGAGTAAGATTCATAACTCGACATATTAAATGAAAGTTTAAAACTATCTTGTTAAATTGTTATTTTTTATAAACAAAAATTTCAATGAAAAACGTTTATGGAAGAATATTTTTATTTTTATTTTTATTTTTTGAATTTTTTGGGGAATTGAGTCGAGAATTCCAAATTTTAACCACGTGACCACAAAACAAACATTGTGAATATGTGGTATGTTACAGTTTAGAAACTTTTTTATCAAGTTCAGCAGCTTATTCTTAACAGGACATTTTTTGATTAGAATCCAGAGAGGATATGTTATTAAATAATAATAATAATAATGATGGTGGAGCATTAATGTTATCAATGAAGAAGGTGCGAGTTGTGATTTTAAATAGAATTTCTAAATTTATTTGTCTTTTAAGTGTCATAAACGCGCCATGCTTTTTTGGATGAATTATAAAAGTATCGATTGTTTAAACAAGAGTCATGAGCTATTCATTACCTAGTAGAGATTTGATTGCTGATTCAATTAAAACTATAAGTAAACAAAATGATGATTATGATAATGATACAATATAACGGCATTTAAGCAACAATTTATGTAATAATATTTATTTATAAGGTAATGGGTGGTCAATGGTACGATGCTAATATATCATTGCCAGGATGTGACAAAAATATGCCAGGTTGTTTAATGGCAATTTGG
>CAJVPN010001322.1:0-15333 GCA_910592215.1 Entrophospora candida
TTAAAATTTTGTGTTATCAGAACGGTCTCTCCTGTTATATGTAATAAATGATTGAATCAATTGAATCGTGTATTTTTATTATTATAATGCTATGAAACACTTGACGCAGTGATATTTTTATTTTTTTACCATCTTGTATAACGTTGTGTAATGATAAATGATTTCATGGTTTGAATGTGCTCACCATCTGTAAACTTGATTGCTTGAAGATGGACAGGGATGCCGTAGAAAGTTGAGTTCCGTGCGCTGAAATGGCCTGAGAGGAATTTCTCTACAAAAAAAACGAAAAAAAATGTGAGGACGGCCGTTCTATTTGTATTTTTTTGAATTGATAAAATAGACTGTTATTGTCTTGACCTGAGTGATGTCGTTGTGTGAGTAAAGGACACGAAGCTCGCTGTCACGTTTTCGTTTAAAAACTTGTTTTTTATAAAACATTTGCCGTGCGACAAATTTTTGCTGAATATGGTGAAAACGTTGAACCGAAAAAACCCAGGCACGGCTAGACGTAAAAAGAGACAATCGGCACGAAAGTCGGATTTTGGAGATCGTGACACAGCAAATAAAAATCTTTTTTTTTTAAATCAACCTAAAAAAAATTTTTCTTTACTATATACTCCAAGAGTAATTCATCCACCTATAAAATACAAAGGATTTTAATTAATTCATCATGGTAGAGCTTCAAAAATTTATAGAATTCTAGATAATAAAGCTCAATAATTCCGAGGAATTATTGATGACTATTTATATGTACTTGTTTTTCTTTTGAAAAAACTTGTATATTAGAGCAAACATTTAGACTCACAAAAATTAAATGTTCTGCTTAATGACCTATTTATAAAAACAGGCAAAGGCCAAAGGTTCTAAAAAAGTGGCACCTGCTCCTTATCCTGCAAAGAAAAAAGACTCGGGAAAAGTAGCAAAGAATCCTTTATTTGAAAAGAGACCTCGTAACTTTGGAATAGGTCTGTCTGTTCCTCTTTTTTTTTATATTATTTGTTTAATTTTTTATATAGTTAATATCTAATTTTTTTGTTTAATTAATTAATTGTTTGTTTTTTTATTTAATTAATTAATTATTAAATGCCTTTATTTAATTTAATTAATTATAACACACAGGTCAAGACATTCAACCCAAACGTGATTTAACTCGTTTTGTTAAATGGCCTGAATATATTCGCCTACAAAGACAACGTAAAATTCTTAAACAACGTCTTAAGGTTCCACCAGCTATCAATCAATTCACCAAAACCTTGGATAAAAATACTGCAATCAATCTTTTTAAATTGTTAAACAAGTATCGTCCTGAAACTAAAATCCAAAAGAAAACACGTCTTGCTGAATTGGGTGCTGCTAAAGCTGCAAAGAAAGAACAAGATCCTGATGCTAAACCTACAAAGAAAGAGCTTGGAGTTAAAAAACCATATGTTGTCAAATATGGTATTAATCATATTACTGCTTTGGTTGAAAACAAAAAGCCTAAATTGGTGATAATTGCTCATGATGTTGATCCTATTGAGATTGTTCTTTGGTTACCAGCTCTTTGTCGTAAAATGGAAGTTCCTTACGTAATTGTTAAAAGTAAGGCTCGTTTGGGAACCGTTGTTCATAAAAAAACTGCTACAGCATTAGCTATTGTGGATATCCGCGAAGAAGATAAGACATCCCTTAATAATTTGGTTAGTTCAATCAAACTCAACTACAATGATAAATTTGAAGAAAATAGAAAACAATGGGGTGGTGGTATTATGGGCATTAAATCTCAAGCAATGATGGCCAAAAGGGAAAAATTGGCTGGCAGAGAAGTTAAATAAAATAATAATAAATTAAATTAAGATCTTTTATAAATCTTGTTACCTTTTTCTTTTTTATTATTATTCAAAAAGGTTCTATAATATAACTTTTAATTAATAAATTATATTTATATTTTGAAAAGCTATATAGCATTAATATTGTACTTTTCAAATCTTATTTTGTTTTAATAAAATGACATGTTGATTTATCATGACCATAATAATAGTATAGAAAAATGAAAAAGATGCTATGGGATATAATAGCATTGCTGTTGTAGTCAGAGGGAGGCTCTTGTAGCAATCTATTTTGCAAAACATGGCTTATCATAAGATAAAAATAATCTGGATTAAAACTTAATTCAAATATCATACCAGAAGAATATCCACAAAGTTTCTTACAATCACTTCCTATTTTTTTCTTTGATATTTTTCAAGGTCATCTATCTGCAGTAACTAGAATAATGAATAATGGAATTATAATTACCCCCACTGCTGCCACTTTACAATCCTTTTTTTTTTCGTAATTAATTTTAACTTCTTCTAACAAATTATTATTGGATCTTTATAATTATGAGTAAATGGATAATATGAAGAAATGATTTTGATAACTTAAAAATAATTAAAAATAGGAAATGTTCTCTGAATTAAAGTTGGTGCCTGAAACCGATTTAAAATCCTGGACATCCTGAATTGCAATTATTAGTTGCAGTCTTGTATATTACAGCTCTTATGTCTAAATTCTGCAACCTATGTTGCAATTGCAATTATGTAAATATCATAGAAAGCCCACCAAATCACTGACTGTAAATTACAATCTATATGATAACTAAAAGAAATTCAAGAAACCAGTAAGGAATGGGGAAAGAAAATGAATAATTTGAAACCAAAAAAGAAAAGATTTAAAAGAGTATTGATTGATAAAGAGTTCATAAGTTAAAGATTGGATCATCCAACAATCAAAAGAAATGGGAATTCAAAAGGATATTGGCCAAAAGTTCATCTTTACTGAGAGAAAAGAGAAGCAGATAAGGATCAACTCTTACAAAGAGGATTGAAGAAACTAAACCCGAAACAAACAAGAAATGATGAAAATAATGAAACAATATAACAAAAAATTCAAATTTGCTCACCCATAGAAAATTTTACTTTTGAACCAAAAGACAATTAGCGTAATAATAAAGAGCATCCTGTCAATATTCCACAAGATCAACATGTGCTTGTACATCAGCTCCCTTGCTGAATGTCTTTCATGTCAGAATTTTATTATATATTAAATTTCATGCAATCAAATTAATTAAAACAGACTATGGTGTTAATGGAGTTGATGATCTAGGTGACAAGTCAATAGTTTGTCCTCTTTTAATTTTTATTTTTATTTTTATTTTCCATTCCAGAGTATTCCTTTTATATAAGGAGGAAATAGATATATGGGATAAATAATAATGCTTAAATATCTATACAGTAATAGTGTGAAATTGAAATATTATGGAGTGGGGTGAAATTCTGATTGGCTAATTTGAATTTCACACACGTAAATTTTATGTTTCACGAATTTTATATAAAAATAAAATTTATTATTTTTATTAAATCAACAGTCTATGAATGAAGTGAACCAAGGCTATTTATTTATGCTAATGTATACATGTAAGTTTTTAAATAATATGAATATTTACTATGAGAAATTATTTTTATTATTAAATATAAATATAAAATATCTATTATCTTTAACATTACTTTTTTCCAACATTTTATCAGAGATATCTTTTTTCATTGCAGATGAACATCTGGATATCCAATTTCGAATGGTTTCTACTTTTGGAATTTGTTCAAGTGTAAAATTATTATTAATATTTACTTCTTCAACAAGTTCCTGGTGTGTATCTTTGGCTTGTATCATAATTACCAGAATGAAAGTAGGTTTTAAGAAAATCTACAATTATTTTTTCCACAAACTTTTTTTCCAAATTTTGTTTCCCCTTAATTGCACATCCTAATTTAAGTGGGAATTTGTCTTTTATGCATTGTCTAAATTAACATACATATTAATATATCATGATCATTAAATTATATGGTTTTTATTATATATATATTCTTATCCTTCTTTTAAATTTAAAACATCACAGTGGAAAAAATCAGAATTCTGGAAGTTGCATGCATTATAAGTGTCATTATTTACTATAATACACCATCTAGAAGTTTTTCTAATATTAAAAGATTATCTAAACCAAATTCATTCACTCCAGAATATTTGGTTTTTTTTTTTAATTTTTTGATATAATGCATTAAGAGCATTACTTATATGATCTTTTTCTTCACCAGACCCACAAATATATCCTGGCTGACCTTCACTACCTTTAAAAACATGTACACTACCTGGACAAAAGTATTGGGACACCTGCAGATCATCACAAATAATTGGATAAAGTGACATGACAAAAACTAAAAATTTACTATCCTAATCACACTTTCTTATTAAGTAAAAATTAATCTTCATATCAAATACTATAATATACTGAAGATTTCACCGCATATAAATAAACCATTGTTGTTTTACAAACCTTAAAAGATAAAAATGAAAATTCTGGAATTTTCTGAAAAAAGTTTGACTCGAAAATTGACCACAATAGCAAGTTCTAATGACCTTTGTGGTATAAGTAAAAAATGTGTCTCATGCTTAAATCTAGTTACTTCTAAAATTTTAGGGCATTTGGTAGATTAATTAACAAGGGAAAAAATAGAACGTAAAAAATTTTACAAAACAATTCAACCTCAAACTGCTCACTAATTTGAAACATAAAAGACATCAAAAAATATATGAAACTACTTTAAATTGATTATATTTTATTAAAAAAAAATTTAATATCTTTTCAGATTTTCTCTAATTTCTAAAACAGCATTAACCCTTTGTGGCATACTATCTATTAATTATTAATGATCTTCAAAATTGGAAAAATCAATCCATCTAGTATTTTTGTCCATAAATTGAGAAATAATATGGCAAACTTTGTGAAATTCTGCAAATAACTAATTTCAAACATGAGAAACATTTTTTACTTATGCCACAAAGGTCGTTAGAACTTGCTAATGTGGTCAATTTTCGAGTCAAACTTTTTTCAGAAAATTCCGGAATTTTCATTTTTATCTTTTAAGGTTTGTAAAACAACAATGGTTTATTTATATGCGATGAAACTTATAATATTTGATATGAAGATTATTTTTTACTTAATAAGCAAGCGTGATTGGGATAGTAAAATTTTTAGTTTTTGTCATGTCACTTTATTCAATTATTTGTGATGATCTGCTGGTGTCACTATACTTTTGTCCAGGTAGTGTATATAGGAAAATCGACCCCTCAGATCAAAAAATTGATTTTTAGTAACAATCCTTTTAAAATTGGTTACATATATGTTTTTAATATACATTCCAAGCCCTATATCTCATTCCTCTACTAAGCAAACAAGATCCAATTTTTTATCCAATTGTAATCCTTGTATAATAGATTAATAAAAAAATCAGCAGAGATTTTCCTAGTCCAAATCCCAAATGTTGATTTAGTAACAAACTGTATAATCCAATAATTCAAATTCAAATTTTATATGATTTCTAGTTAAACAACTAATCATTTTAAACATACTAATCCAAGTATATATACAAAAGAAGATTAAGATTGTGATAAAAGTTAAAGAATTATTATTGCCATCATTGTATAAACCAATTTATACTGATTAATTTTACTATTCATGAGATTATTAAAATTCTAATTAATTATTTTGATAATAAATATTCCAGTATTTTACTACAAGTTTGCTAATTTCAATAAATCAATCAATACGAATTTGCTTTTAAAGAATATTTTATAACAATTACTAACATATCACCATCACCACTAATATTATCACAATCACAATCACCCACTACCTTTAAACAATATATATAATATGAGAATAATTTCTTAATAGTCCATCACCAACTAGGGCTCAAATTAGTGACTCATAAGTTAAGGATTTAAAAGGGTTGATTTGTTCTGACTTGTGTGAGTCAACTCATCAGTATCTTTAATTAATAACTATTTGACACAATAAAATTATAGGTTAATTGCCTTGATTTTCTTCTTTAACTAGTTTATTAGCTTCATTAATAACATCATCCTCTCTATATCATTAATCTTTTTATAAACAATCCTTAGAAAAATAAAACAGCTCTTCAATAATTAGTATTAGTCTCTTAGATGGATCAACATTCCTACATATTTTTCTATATAGGATTTCTGGTAAAATTGACAGCCTTAAGCCTCTAAAAATTAATGACAACCACATATTACCATTATGTAAATCACAATTGATTAGCCAAATAATTTAAAGATGATTTTTTTTGTAGATAGTCCCTTAAATTTCCTTCTAGAATGTGTTTTAGAATCATTGCATAATTTACATTTTTTGGGAATTTTGTTATATATACCATAACAATTAACTAACTATTAAAGTTGATTTGATTTTACAATAATTCAATGCCTGAGATTATATATATATAATTAATCAGTTAATTTTTAATAGAATACTATTGACCTCATCAAAAAAATATTTCCAACCTCATTTGGATTATTTAGTGATTTACATCTTGGGGTCCATAAAAATTAAATTCTTTTTTATTTTGATTTCAATCAATTAAAGTACCTCTTATCCATTTTGGTTTATAAATATTACCAAAGCCTCCTTGAATTAAATATTTCATGCCATTAAATTGATCATAAGATACCCATTCCACGATATGTCATTTCCAGAAGTCCAGGTATTGAAAAGGAGAATAATAGCACAATGATCACAATATTTATTTGAAATATTTTATAGATTTGCAATTCTTACATACTGTTTTATAAAGCACACTATTTAATTCATACTCTTAATTAAATTAGCACCTGCTCATTTCCTAACAATGATAAAAAATGTAATCTTTTGAAATTCTCCAAGATGTAATTGATTTTTTTTTGAATACCATTCATTTACGATTCATTTCATTTCATTTGAATTAAATGATTTTATTATTTAAAATAATTTTTGTTTTTAATCCAAAATTTATTCAATAAAAAAATAAAGTTTATTTTTTACTTTTTCACAAAAAAATATTTTTAATTACACAAAAATCCCACCCAATACTATAATCGAGTCAGGTGGTATAACAGGGATCTGTTTGCATATTGCCGTGAGATTAACTGTTTGTAGCATTATTAATATTAAATTTAATTACGTCAAGGGAATATACTATTAATATTAAACTCTAGATGATCAATTAATACTGTATGCCCTGCCTGATTTTATTTATTATTATTAATTAATTATATGAAGGAATTAAAAATTCACCAAATTTGGTAATGTAAATCATTTACTAAACAAGGGCAATCTTTTATTAACCAATGGGAGCATTTAATATGCTCACATGCTATCCATACGATTTCCATTTTAACATTTGCAAATAATATTAAAAAAGATCCCTTGAATGGCATTATAATAAAAATGAGAGAGTGAGTTTTAATTTATCAATTATCGAAATGAATTTTAAATAATATTGACCAATATTTTGTTTTATGATTGACACGTGGTGCTATAAGAGTAAGAAGATAAATACGCACAAAAAAAAATTTTTAATTTTTTTCTTCTCTTCTTTCCACATTTCTTATCCAATCGATATTTAACGTAAAACAATACATCAACCAATTAATTATCGTCTACATTGCATTTCTTTTTTAAAATTTGTAATTCATATATATAAATATAATAAATAAATAAATAAAAATAAATAAATATATTATTATCATTTATGTAAAAATATAAAAATTTATATTTAATTCTTAATTGTTTTTTCATCGGTAAATTCCTTTTTTTTTCTTAAAGAAGAATAACGAACGATTTTTAATCTTTAAACTTTACTTTTCTTAGTTAAGATTATTTTTCTCAACAAGATAAAATCGAATCATTTTGAACGGAAAAACAGAAATTTAAAAGGAGTAGTAAATACCGAACTTTGAGAACGTAGTAGAGAATCAACGATAAAAATTTAATAATTTGAAACGAAGTTAAAAATAATAATGAATAAGGTATTTATTTACTTATCTATTTTTATCTATTTATAGTCTTTTTTCAAAAATTTTTTTAAATTAATTATTAACTTTTATATTTTTTCCTTCGTCTCCAATATTTATTTAATAAAGACATCTCATCAAACAACTGGTTATCGTCCTATTGTGCCAGCTCCACCACAACAACCAATCATTATCACAACTCCAACTACCACTATGACTTCTAATTCTAGACTTGCCCCAATATCACCTCATCAATCACCACAGTCAAATCCAATTACACAAAATTATCAACAACAACATCAGCAACATTATCAACAACAATATCATCCTCAACATAATCAATATCAATATCAACAACCTCCGCCACCATTGTCACTACAACAACAATCACCTTCGCATCATCCTCATCAATATAATCAACAACAGCAACAATATTATCGTCATCAACAAACAACACCACCACAAAATCCTCATCAACATGGAGGAGTAACAGGGGGAGTGACTTTACCACCTTTCGAAACACCACCTGTTTCACCTTTTTCTCTTCCAATGCATAATAATGATCATTCAAGTAATCAAATAAATTTTAAACTTCCCCCACCAATTCTATCTCAACTCGGCAACAACAATAACAGTGTTTCCACAGAGCCTTCCACCAATAATAATAATAACAATAATAATAATGGTGAGAATAATGCAACTTCTGACTCTTCTTCTGATCCTTCTGCCGCTAATTCCACCGCCAACTCTTCAGTTGGTTCATCTTCAGCTTCAAAAAATTTTACTATAATAAATATGAATCAATCAAGATTCAATCCTATTCTACCAAAACAATCGCCAGCTCTACAACCCTCTTCTCAACAACCAACTACTTCGGTATTCTCATTACCTGTTACCCCAACTACTAATAATACATCAACAAATTCAAATCAAAATTTAATCAATAATTCTCCAATTATGCAAAGTGGTGTAGATGCTAGATTCTTAAATTCACCTCATTTATCTCTTAATAATAATAATAATAATAACAATAACAATAATAATAACAACAATAATAATCCACATTTAACTCACCCACACCATCACGCTCATAATAACTTATCACCTTTATCAATAAATCCACATCACAATCATCATCATAACTTGGTGCCGCCTCCATTATCATTACCATCACCACAACAACATCATCATGCTTCAATCTCATCATCGCCCGAGATTAATAACAATAATAATAAAATACAACAACAAAAACAGCAACAATTAACAACTGCAGATCAACGTGAAATGGCTAGGAAGGCATCACATTCGCAAATTGAGAGAAGACGTCGTGAACGTATTAATGACAAAATCATGCAATTAAGAGAATTAATACCTGGTTGTTCGGAACAAGAAAATATGCATAAACTTAGCGTGTTACAAAATGCTATCGAGTATATCGAGTATTTGCAAGCTATTGTTTTTGAATATCGTCAACGTGAAAATAGTAGTAGTGGAAATGGTAGTGGAGGTATTAGTGGTGATGACGAAGAAGCTAATAATAATAATAATAATAATAATAGTAGTAGTAGTAGTAGTAGTAGTAGTAGTAACACATCAAAATTTAAACCATCATCACCGTCATCATCATCATCATTGTATTCTTCTTCAATATCATCTTTATCGTTGTCATCTTCAAATATGAATCATGGATTAATTAGAAGTATTAAAAAATCAAAATTTAATCGTTACGAAATCCCTATACCAAAAAGTTTTCTTTCTGCCGGTAACACCACCACTGCTACTACTAATTCTAATGTAATTAGTAGTTCCACAATTAATTCCTATGAAGATTGTGAAGAATACAAACATAAACGAAGTTCTATTAGTTCTAATTCTTCTTGTTGTTCTGCTACTTCCTCTTCCGCTACCACTACAAATAATAACATAAATAAATCATCATCACCATCTAATAATAATAATAGTAATAATAATGATAATAGTAATAATGATGATAATAGTAATTCCAACCCTGACTCTAATGGTGACGGTGATAACAATATGATGGATATTGAGAATAATTATTCTATAAAAGAGCATGAAGAAGAAGCACAAGTTTTATTAATGCTATCCAATTCTTCAAGGAGTGATAATAGCAATAATAAGAGTATTGGTAATGATGATAATAATAATGATAATGTGGATGAAAGAACTACAGTAAATAAAGGAGTTGAAGATGCTTCACTAAAAGAACAACAAGTTGAGGGTGAAGAAGATAAAGAAAAAGTAAAAGGAGGAGTAAAAGATGAAGAGAAAAAGGGAGGTTATGATTTAGATGGTCAAAAACTTGAAAAAAAAAAAGATCAAGACGATCAAGAAGATGATCAAGATGGCCTAGAGAATAATCAAGAAGATTCATTATCATCGACAAATGTAAGAAGAGGAGGAATGACTGTTCAACATTTATTATGTTAAGATTTCGCTTTTTCTATTTATTATTGTATTGAAAATATGATTATATTTTTTTAAATATATACATACAGTTTATGAATGAAATTGTAAAAAATAAATAAATAAATTATTAACATGTATTTATTTTTTAAATACAAATAGCAATCAATTTTATTTATTTTTATGATGATTTATTATGATGTACATTTTTTCTTCCCTATTTATTTATTTATCCTTCGTTAGTAACGATAATAATTTTTTTAAAATTTTATAAGATTCTATGGTAAAATTTTTTTTATTTCTGCTAATAAATAAATAAATAAATAAATTTATTTTTATTTTTAAATTTTCCAACTATTCCAATCCACAAATGTATTTCACCACATATATATATATTATTATTAATTTGACTGTTATCCGCTACTATTTCCAGTGTCACTACCAGTTTTATCTTTTTTACCAGTTTGATGAGTGCGTTTACAAACATAGAAACACCTGGTATAATTCCAATTTATGAATCAGAAAATAATGATTACCCAAAGTTGTAACAATTTGGTGATGATAATCATTACCACTGCCACTTCTAATCTCATTACCACTGCCGAAATTATTATTAAAATAATCACTTTATTTAATACTTCCTTTGCCAAGATCACTACTAATGTTATCTTTACTAAATCCATTAACAGCAGAATTAAAAACATCTATAGTTGCACTTCTCTCAAGTATTGATTGTTGCGATGTTGATGATGCTGTTTTTAATGATGACGCTGACAAAGATGAGGATAAATATTCATTATAGTTTGATAAAGGCATCTTTATGGTGTTACAATCAAACAAATCCTTTGATTTTAAACGTGAATATTTTGCCAGCATATTAATTTCTTCCATTAATGCCTCATGTCTAAATATTAATCTAATATTTGGTGTATTTGTTATATGATAATAAATATGAACTTGGAAACATCAGAGAAATATTTATGCAAAAGTGTTTCCGCCAGGACCTGGCAAGAACCAATTTGATCCAAGCCAATGCTTCTTTAATGTCATTTCAAATCCACTTTGCAATATCGAGTTACGCGCCAATTCACGTATATTAGTTTCCAAATCTATTTTATAATATATCAGTTGTAAATATAAACATATTTAAATAATAATATTTACCCACAAAAATGCCTCCTGCGCAGTTATACTGTACTCTTCAATCAACGAATGTAATGAAATTGTAATGAATCATCAATCAGTACTAAGACTAATATTCAATCCTTTCTGAAAGAAACTCATGAATGGATTTCTTTCATAATTCAAAAACAAAGCATTGTTTGATAACAGCAACATTTCAATTCCAATTGTTTCAAATAATATAATAATAAATATTGTAACGCAGGAACTTTCCTCGACAAAATGCCATGTGAGATTGAATGTGATGTCAAAAAAGCTGATGTCAAATGATCAGTGTCACCTGCTTCACCGGCATGTGCTCTCAAAACAAAGGTATTGAATCCACGTTCTTTCCGCCACTGATCATATTTGCGAACATGTAGCATAAGTAGCAGGGGTAAGGCGGGTTGAGGTTGATATTCCATTATTCTGGTGCAGGATATTTTTTGTGAATAAGTTTTTCTGCTTTTGATTCGTCATCCACACTGATAAATCCAATTGCACGTTGTAAAATATGTGTAGCTCGAGATTTTTCTTGTAACTTCGTACAATGGTTCGTATAAATCATATTGAAAGAAATAAATTAAATATTTAATCTCTAATCATTAAACTCGTAATTCTTGTTTTATAATTATAATTAAATAGTATATATATACTTCTTATGACATCTTCGAAACTTTCAACAGTGTTAGTATTTTTATAGACACTATAAAGTCTAGGCATTTGAATCAACCATCTGACATTTGGCGAAAATATTTCGTTGTTTACCACCATTTTGCAAGTTTGCTCCATTCCGATTTTGATCTATATACAAAAATTGTTTGTGGCGATGAAATATATAGGCTAATCAATAACTTATAAATATTATGTGGATTTTTTATTACCTCCCATATATCGATACTCGATATTCAGCCATTTGATATTTACTTGACTTCAAATTTGCAATAACTTTTATATAATTTACAAAAAAAAACCCACATATATATATTAAGTAAATGAACAAATCGAATGAATAAATAAATCATTAATTAATCAACCTTTGGTTAATTCAGCTGAATATCTTCCTTCAACATAATTATCAGAAAAATTTCCCGAAGTCTAGATTCACCGAATGGATTGTATTTTAGATCAAATTTGTCAAATCTATGAAATGTATCTTTATGTGCCCATTATTATTATATACTACTATTATTAATGCGTACCTTTTTTTTTTTGTGTGTGTTTGCGAATAATATATGAGAGAAATATTGTCAATATTTACATGCATGCCCAGTGTGTCGATACTAAGATCGTAGCAAATATTCGATTCAGCCATTCCTTAATATTCTTTGAGCAGGGTATACATATTCTATTTACTTTCCAGGTATTGTAAGCGTCTATAAGCATAAGATTTTGTTGGGCCATCAGAAATCACATTTAATATAAAATCTAAATCCATAAAGTATTCTTTGGAGGATGGAATTGAATATATAGATGGTGGTGATGATGGTGGCGATGGCGATGGTGATGTTGGAGATATTGGAGATGTTGATGGTGATGATTTCTTATTATTGTTTTTAAGATCTTCCTTTAATTTATAAACATGATAAATTCCATCTACAGATAATTCATATAAATACTAGTATTATTCAATAAAACCAAGTTTTAACTCGATTAAATTCCTTTTTCCTTTTCTCTCCTGTTCACTTTCTCACATTCCTCCTTCTTTTCTAATATATAATTATCTAATGTTCATCAGGTATCTCACATCCTTCAAAATGAAAATCCTCGCCAATTATTTTCATTGCATTTTTTCTTTTTTATCATCATTGCCATGTTTTGCATAACCATCAACAGCAAATGATGAGGTTAAATTTTTGCTGATAACCAAGATGTGACAGGTGGTGGTGGATAAATTTTATAATCCCCATGATATTTCGGATTATCATCAAGTTGTTGTAATGACAATTTCATATATTTGTCACGTAATTCAAGACATTTATGAAAATAAAGAACTCCTCTTTGATTTGACTCTCTAATTAATATGAAATTCAAAAAATCAAAAATGCAATGATTATTATCCATAATAATTATAATAATATAACTATGGCTTACCAACAATTTTTATAGTATCATTAAATTTACAATTGCCAACTTCAATATCAACACCGTCTCCATCTTTATCATCAACAAAAGTCGTCACTGGCAATAGCAGAAGGTGCCGAATTTATAGATTTAAATTTTGGATCACGATCATCCTTACCACTATTATTTGCAATCGATTATATTCAGACGTAGTTGTCAATATGGTTTTAGATCTGCTTGTCCAATAAGCTGAATCATTCTTTATATAAAGTTAAAATTGATTTTATATTTTGAAATTTTTTATTAATCCAATTCATTAAAAAAAATTAGAAAAAATATCTCACACTTAATTGTAATCAACTTCTTCTTCATAGTCGTCTAATGGTGATGAATAATGAGTAATCTCATTGTTAGCAACCTCTTTATTATTATTTAATGGTGTAGTTGGTGTTTTTTCTTCTTTTGTTGACATTCTTCTCAATTGTTATAACAGTGGAGGTCATATAATACTATTACTGTTTACTATTACTATGTTGTAAAACTTTACACAATATCTAAAACGTGATTTATCAGTAAAGCTTCAAGTAGAGGAATTATTTTGACACCAAGATCTTATAGATCCATTGAGATAAAGCTGTGTAACATGGTCGTTACTATCGAGTTTTTTACCATTTCTACCCTTATACAAAAGTAAAGAGTAACATCATCAAATTTTATTTTTTAGATAACATTAAATATATATAAATAATGAGGAACTATATATTCTGACAAAATTCATCAACATAGCCTTTAAAGTGGACCCAGGATGACAAAAATAAATTTTCTAGCATAGAGCAAATCCCCTAGATTATCTATAATCAATTAATATTAAACGAAATTGCGTTCAGATTCCAAGTACCGAAAAGACTCTGTGGAGTAGACCAATACACTTTTCACAAAATCGATCAGAGTATCTTGTTGCTCTTTACACTTGTTATATTACCATTTTTATACATGACTAATTGTAAAAAATAACCTTTTCTCCATTGCCAGTATAAATTTTAATCGCCTATTTTCTTGGCTTTAAAAAGTTTTTAAAATACGACTTCTTTCAATATTTGCTTTTATCAGTAAAATAATTTGATACTTTTGTTTAAAAGAGCGACTTTTGAAAAAGAAAATTATTATTGTAAAATATTTCTTTGCTGGTGAATCACCAGGGAATAATGGATGAAACACGTAAAAGGTTGACCTTGGGCACGGAGGACAATAAATCAATTATTAATAATAAAAATAATGTGATTAAATGTTTATATGATTAATAATTTAGGAAAGTTTACAACACCAAATCCACACACAGCAAGTACTTGGGCTATAAAAGAATAATTTCACAATCATTCCAATTCTCCTTTCTCATAAGAAGCCTTCAATATTATACGGGGATCTTTTTGAGAAGCCTCGACTATGCAACAGGAAAAATAATTCTTACTAGTTTATCTTTATTATATTAAATAAAAAATCATCAATGCTGTGATTCTAGACACTTTTGAACCCCATAAACAGTTTCATGAGAGAGTATACCTTAAGCCCAAACCTAAAACCCTACTATAATAATAAATTAAGAATCTCGGTCACAGTATTGGTATGGATGGATATTGAACAAGCTAGTAAATTATCGCTAGGAACTCTCTTGTTGGTGAGATCTTGAGTCTGAAACTTCAAAGTATACTCGGATGTCTGGTTGTCGGCCATGCATCATTGGGGTGAGCGGTCAACTAATTAAATCAAAACTATGTATGGACCCATATAAAATTTAATATTGGAATTTTTTTA
>CAJVPN010001323.1:0-15326 GCA_910592215.1 Entrophospora candida
AATTCATTAATCATGCAAACTCGACGAGACTTTAAGTTTATATGCAAATTAACTTTTAAAAACATGTTTACTTAATGCACCAGTCCGAAAAATTTTGAATTGTATATTTCTGATTATTAAAATGATCATCAGGTGATCGAATATTTATGGTAGGGGAGTGTTGCACGAAGATGCTTAAATTAATCATTCAGATAAAAATTTATTTGAATTTATTCGTTTTATTCGAATATTCAAATTCATAACGAATACACCTTATTCAAATAGAAATCCTATCAGAAAGGTATATTTACTGCAAAGTATTTCGCACCAACTATACGCTGTTTTTTAAGTATTAATATAGAAACAAATTATTTCGCATTTATTGTACTCATCATCATACAATGGTATGATTTCCATTACAAAAATGAAAAATCAATTTTTTAAATATTGATGTACTTAATAAAATTAGCTAGGGAATTTAATATTATCCCAGTTGAATTAATTCATGTTATGATAAATGTATCATGTAAATTACTTTATTTGATTATCGTTATTCGATCCGCATTTATTTATATTATTAATAAATAAGTTAAAAGTGTAAATCAATGTTGATATTCAACGTGCATTGATTTATATTATTATTAAATCAACATTGTTTATCAATCACAATTTACGCAATTGGCATAGATAGATCAACTTCTCTTTCAAAAATTTCTCGATGTAGTCGACATTGTAAAACCGCAAAAATAAAAAATTTACTATTCAAAAGCCTGTCGTTCCGGGAATTACCGAGGTAACTTGTCATGATTTCAGTGCGTATCACTGGCTACTATTATTTTAATTATCTATTTGTGTATAATTTGTTCTTTATAACAATATTAATAGCAACATTTCCCCTCGCCGATCATTATACTTCATTCATTCATACATAGATGGTTAATAATAATAAATTTTATCAATTGATTGGATATTTTAAAGTTGAACTTGTGACCGATGATTGTTTATATTATTATTATTATTTTGCTTTAATAAAGGCAATAAATAAAAAGAAACAATAAAATAAAACTTGTTTAAGTCAACAACATCTTTTTCAAAAAATCCGGAAATATTATATACATTATTCCGGCTCTTTCTTTCATTCTCAATTTATTTACTGCCATAAATTATTTCGCATTACTAAATTTAGTAATAGCAATGTGGTTCAAAATGGGTTAACAGATGAACCTGGTATTGAGTCACTTTATGGAAAATCCACGGAGCTACCTGTCGGAGGCTTAGAATTTTTTTAGCTGCTTCAGGATAATTGAAAGAAACTTATTTTCAGGCAAGTGTTTCATTCGAGATTTAATTGAGATTGAATTAACTGCAATCCCTTTTTTTTATTCACCTCTGATCGTAAGTTTGTTTCTGTATTATTGATGAAAACGTCAAGTGCAAAAAACGCTAATCTTGGGATTAAATCTCTCTCCGATTTTTCTTGCTTGGATATTTATTTTACACGGGAGTCATGAATTTAAAGATTCCGAAGGCTACTGTCAAGGGCAAAGATGTTAGAATTTCAAGCAAAGTATGTTTGGACGCGCGGACTTTAGTACTGAAGCTAAATCTGTTAATTAATATTCCTCACGCTATTGTTGATTTCATGAATGAAAACGTTGAAAAACTCGAGTGTAGATTTTTAGTATGGATGAGTTGGTATATGAATTTGTTGTCGCAAAAAAACAACATTTCAAAATCAAGTATGATGCGAAATGGGACGATCACCAAAAATCACACAAAATACAAGATTAGCGATGGGCGTAACAATTATATGATTAAGTAATCATTATTATTTATAACGTACAAATTTGTTACACGAAAAAAAAGGAAATTAATTGATCAGATGATAGAAAAGATATTTATTTTAATGTATCAATTTTATATTTTTAGATTTACTCTACCGGGTCCACGATTCCACATTTTTTCTTAAGCAGACAGGGTCTAATACAATTATAATCTACATGTCATGTTATAGGACAGTATTATGTGAAAGGCACAAATTTGGTCAAAAGACCTAGGATGTGGTTTTGCTGGAAGAATGTTATTCAACGTGTTAGTAGATTAATACAATGCACTGTAGATCGTATGATAAATACCCTATTGGTTTATGTTAATAAAAAACAAAGAACCACCTTTTTTGTACAATATAGAAAAGTAGTACTTTTAAAATTTAAAACAGGAATCGAGATTTGCGATTTTTTCTTGCCTTGAGATTTTGGTAAGTGGTTCTTTAGTTAAATCTTTACAAACCTTGTCAAGATCACCTTTACGGAATTTTGAAAGGTGGAGAAAACAAACATTTAAGGTGAATTACATACATTTTTTGTATTAATGGAAATATTTTTCAAGTAATTAAAAGGTTAATTTAAATAATGAACCTATTGTGTATGTTTAGATCCTCAATATCAATATCACATTTTTCATATTTAGAAAAGACTATTTAATATTTAATTAATAATTGTATTAAAGATTAATATTTTACTTATTATTATTATTAGAAGACTATTATCTATATTGATTAAGACTATAATTTATAATTTAATTTGCCCAAGAATTATAAGCGCATAAAAGCATATAAAAAAAAGCATAATCTAACATGTGTGT
Organism: Entrophospora candida; assembly: GCA_910592215.1. Lineage (NCBI taxonomy): Eukaryota > Fungi > Glomeromycota > Glomeromycetes > Entrophosporales > Entrophosporaceae > Entrophospora > Entrophospora candida. Next base: position 2,623 of record CAJVPN010001323.1, read on the forward strand.
AACATCCTTCCTTATTATCCAAATTTGACAATAAATTATAAATATAATGAATGAATTAAAAAAAGCTTGTATTAATTAGCTAAAAATAAATATTACTAATATTTATATTGTTATAGCTACTAGTAATGCTGGTAGCAGTGATAGCGGCTGCGATGTCATTAGCGTCATCACAATAGTTATTGTCAAAGTAATCGTCATTATTCATAATTTGATGATATTTTTGATAATAACTGCCGATAGCATAAAATTGGCGAACCGGAATAAACTTGGTTGAAATAAGCCGGTGAATTATATTTTCGTCTATTTTTTCATTGAAGCGGAAAAAAATAAATTTCGTGGTTATATTTTTTTTTAAAAAAATATCAATTTAAAATTTTACCTTTATCGGCATCGTCGTCGTTATTATTATCATTGCCATTACCGTTATATGACTGAACAATAAAAATATCTTTAGAACATTTCCGGTTTTTACGCAAGCAATTTTCACAGCTACCATTTCCTTCTGAACATTTTCTATGTGACTTTTTACAGTTATCACATGCTCTTGAAACGTATCGACCTCTGGTTTTTTTATTTTTATTGATATTGTTGGTGATGGCGACGGTGCTGTTATTAATGTTGCTACTACTACTGATACCAAAATTATTTTTTACCATTATTATTAAATAATTAAGAATGCGTTTATTATTAAATTGTTTGAAAAAATATTTGATTTTGGTGAAGAAAAGAGAAAAGAATTGATCTCTTTTATATCATATTATTATTATTGATTATTGGTTTCCTAGAACTTGCCATTTTATAATCCGGAACAAATGTTATGCATGTATTATGGGTAATTGTACAATTTGCAAACAAAATAATTATCTAGAAGAAGGGTGAAATCATCGTAACCACATTGATCGAATGTATTTTATTAATTTTATGCAGTTAGTAATGTTATACAATATAAATCAATTACTGGGTTTTGTTATAATTTATTGGTGTATATTTGCGGAAAAATCCATTGTTATTATTGTCGTTTTGTGTGCTTGATTCAAAATAAATATCGAAAATATCTACGAATTACTATTTATAAATTTAATTATTTGAATTTTAAATTCACAATCGTGAAATTCAAATTATAAATTTGTATCCAAGTTTTATATTCGAATTATGCATGTTATTTGGCTTTGACTCAATTACGTCAAAAGTCACCTGATTGAGTCAAGTATTTATAGTAATAGTATTATATTCGGCACTGTATACCAAATCAGCAATAAACCCAACACCCCAGATTTGGCAATTATAAATGATATTGAAAATCTTCTTTTGCCGATCATTTTATATATAATAAAGAAATTCCAAAATTGTATATGCAATACTAATTAAAGAATTTTTTAAAATCATTATTGTTAATTAATTGCTGTGAACTTATTTATATTGATGTTTTTGGTGTTTTGATGTTTGGGAAATAGACATTATAAAATATGGAATGTATTAATATTAATATAGGATACATGTGGAAAAGACACTTCCATATTAAACCAGTATCGTAAATATGGATGTGGTAATGAAAAGAAACTCTTTTTCTGTGTAATTCCATATTTTATTTATTAATTATGAGTGTTTGCTTGTTTATTTATTTATTTATTTTTGTTACACGAAATTTAAATAAATAAATGTATTAAAAGTCAAAAATCGCAGTCAGTTAGTAATTTTTTTGTCTAGTAGAGACCTACACTTTTTAAAAAATTGTGTCCAGTTTTTGATGAAATTTCAAAGGCGAACTTTTGGGTACCATTATACAATCGAATCCTTGTTTCAACAGGCTTCGTTTCAACAGATTTTTGTTTCAATGGATTTCGTTTCAATGGATTTTTGTTTCAACGGGCTTCGTATCAACGAACTTTTGTTTTGACCCCTTGTTTCTATTAATATTAATACTTGTTTCAACGGGTTTTATTATTATTATTATTATTATTATTGTTATTATTATATTTAAATCGTGTTGCAACGGACAGCATGGTAAACATTCTTTACCACATAGATATTGCACCGACTGTTTATATTGTTTAAATTACTCAAATTAGTCGCATGAATAGAAAGTGGACACATGTAATGATAATGCATTCATTTTTTTAAAAAAATCAAGATAAATTAATATACACGATCTTTCAAATGTTGGTGTTTAGATGTATCAATCATTTCCTTATATAAAATATATTTTTTTTTCTTCAAATGAACAACCACCACCATTAAAAAAATAAAAAATAAACAGACAAGAGCATAATCATAAATGAAGCTGATGAAGGACATGGCGCTGTTTTTGCCGACTACTGGAAACAAATAAATTACAATTTGAAACAATTCACCCTTTAAAAGTTAAATTCCTCCAACAAATGTTTTTAATATATTAATATGTATACGTTTTATTGTTAATATGATATTAATATCTATTTTGTAACATTATTTCTTAAAATAATACACAATTACCGCAGAATGTATTAGTATAGAAATAGATATTATAACAGAAATTATCCAGAATAGTGCATGCAGAATTTGTTTTTAAGCACGAACGTAATTAGCATTTTGTCACCGCAGAAAATCATTGTCCCTGACTTTCACTAAGATGCGGGGACGAAGAATTTCTGCGACAAAAAAAAATCAAAATCTGCGGCGTTTTAAAACATTATTTCTGTTCAAGTTTTGCATATTTTATTTGAAATTCTGCTTAAATCTTAAATCAATTAATCAAAATAGCCAAGGATTAATTAAAAACAGTTAATAATAAAAATAAAAATAAAAATAAAATACATTCACCACTATTTTTATTATCACTACAAGGGAAAAACAAAATTACTACAATTATTATTATTAATTGACTAAAGAAAAGTAATGAAAATGCCAATTACCTCTACTACTAATATTATCTCTACAAGGACTACGAAGAAAAAATAGAAAATTTTTTTAACTAGCAATATGCATATATATATTATTATCAGTTATATTTGTTTGTTTTATTCTTTTTATTCATTTTATTCAAATAGAAACCCATAAAGCCAACATACTCTGCCATTTATAAACAAATTTAATGAAATACATCTAAAAACGAAATATGTGATAATATTGATAAATAACAGTATAATAAGACTGAAATAAAAAACGCGCAAAATTCAAGTTTTTAGCCTAATCATGTGATTTACAATGTAACCAATTTTAGATATTATTCTGCTTACTTCTGGCAGTTTTTGCAGCTTTCTGCTTAACGCCGAAGATCATTGCCAACCATACCATATGACAAAATAACGTTTTTGCTTTGTAAACTTTCCAATGAAATAAAGACACTTTTTAATCCAAAAAATTTTCATTCCTGGAGAATCTTGGTCGGTAAAATTCGCATTAGAAATTATATCAATTTTTTATGCAAGACCATGCTACTGTCCCAAATAAGCTGTGGAAGTCGGGAGCTAGGAAGGACCTGGCAGTATTTGATTAAAGGTTAGTTGACCTTATATTGATAAACTGCAAAAAATACTATTACTATCAAAAACGCACATCGAAAGCCCGTCGTTTCGGGAAGTATCGGAAGCACAGTATTTTTAGTACTTTGATGTGTATCAATGATTCCTGTTATTTAATTATTTATTTGTGTATAGTTCTTTATAATAACAATAGGCAATTTTTCCACCACCGATCATCATACAACATTTGCTCGCTCAACTTAAATTTCCATAGTACTAACTATATTAATAAAAAATTTTATCATTTGATAATTATTTATATTATTGTTTTTAAATGAAGACAAACATAAAACTCATTTAAGCTAACAAATCTTTTTAAAAAATTCAGACAATATTATATGCATTATTCCGTAATTTCACCTTCATTCTATTTACTTTTGCTCGTAAGTTAAAGCGTTTGTTTCTGTATTGTTGGTGAAAACGTCAAGTACAAAAAAAGTTGTGCTTGACATTAAATTTCTCTCCGACTTTTCTCTCTTGGGTGTTTATTTGATTTGATAAATGATAGTAGTTGCTTTTATTTACTAACACCTTTACCTTTTGTATACCTTGCAGAAGCCACGAATTTAAGGGTTACTGCCAAGAGCAAAGATGTATCTATAACATAGAGTATTTTTGAACGTAAAGACTTTAATATTGATACTAAATCTGCCAAAACTAGCGTTTTTCACACTATTATTGTTTTCATGAATGCAAATGTTAAAAACATTCAAGTGTATATTCTTAGTATGGATGTGTTTGTGTATTTATTCGTTGGGTAAAACTTCAAAATAACCTATTGGTTATATTATGACACTAAAAAATAAAGAATTCCTTTTCTCGTACAATATAGAAAAAAGAAAATACAATTTGGAGTAATGTATCAATACAATGTTTGTAGGAAATTAGCGTTTTTAAAACTATAAAACCAGAAACCGAGATTGCAATCTTTGCTTACTCGCATTGAGAGTTTTACAGGTGGTTATTTAGTTAAATATTTACAAACCTTGTCAAGACTACATTTTATGCTATTATGATAGAATTTGAAAGATGGCTAAAACAAAAATTCAAGGTAAATTATATATACATTTTTTAAAATATTTTTCAAATAATTAAAGGTTAATTTAAATAATGAACCTAGTATGTTTAGATATTAAATATCATTATTGTGTTTTTTTATATTTAGAAAGGGTTATTTGGTTGTTATATAAATGCATATTTTTAAAATGATTTATTTATACATAATATTATTAATTTATTCTGCATAATTTGGATAAGCATAATCCTGGACACCCAATGAGTGTACGAAAGCATAGAATAATCTTTGACATTCTATGGATGCATAAATGCATAACTTGGAAAAAAAGCATAACCCTGAACACTCTACAGCGTAATCTCCTTCCTTCAACATTCTGAAGTGTAATATATTAAAATGTAAATATAATGAACAAATTAAAAAAAACCATTAATTAGATGAATTAATTAAAAATATATATCACTAATTCTTCTTGCCAGAGCTACTGGTAATATTAGTAGCGATGACAGCGGTGGCGATGTCGTTGGTATCATCACAATGGTTGTTGACAAAGTAGTCGTTATTATTCATAATTTGATGATATGTTTGATAATAACTGTCGATAGCATAAAATTGATGAACTGGAATAAAATTGGTTGAAATAAGCCGATGAATTATATTTTCGCCTATTTTTTTTTTTCATTGAAGAGAAAAGAAAAATAAATTTTTATAATTATTTTTAAAAAAAAAACATCAGCTTAAATTTTACCTTTATTGAAATCATTGTCGTTATTATTGTTGTTGTCATTATCGTTATTTGATTGAAGAATAGTAATATCTTTGGAACACTTCAAATTTCTATGCAAACAATTTTTACAGCTGCCGTTTCCTTCTGAACATCTCCTATGTGATTTTTTACAGTTGTCGCATGCTCTTGAAACGTATTGGCCTCTAGTTTTTTTATTTTTATTGATCTTGTTGGTGTTGGTGACGGTGTTGTTATTAATGTTGCTACTATTACTGATACCAATATTATTTTTTACCATTATTATTAAATAATTAAAAATGCGTTTTTTATATATAATAATAATAAGATACCAATAATAAGATATTTCTATTAAATGGTTTGAAAAAATATCTGCTTTTATAGAGAAAAAGAGAAAAGAATTGATCTCTTTTATATAATAAGCAATTATATTACAACCATATTATTGTGTTGATTATTGATTGGTCAGAGCTTATTACTTTATAGATTGCGAATTATATAACATCTGGAGCAAAATATTATACGTACATTATTGTAGGTACAAAATAAACTTAATTGCATAATCTTTGTTACAGTTTTCCGAAGACTTATACAAATGTCTAAATATGAAATCATCGTACTCACATATATGGCGCATAAAATTCATCCGTTTCGTCAATATGTGTTTTTTATAAGTTTATTTCTATGCTTTTGGATATTATTCGCGGTTTAAGAGTTTATTTAATGTTTTTTTATTGAATGAACTAATAAAAAACATTTATTGGAAAAGTCTAGATTGATCGGAATATCTTTTGCTGGTCCATCACTGCATTTAGTAGCGTTATACAACTACTCAAAAATGTATCTTGTTATAGTTTATCGGCGTAAGTCGAATATTGTATGCGAAAAATATATGCGATTATTGTCGTTGTAAGGCCTTGTCGTTTATATTTGATTCATAATAAAGTTTCGAAAGTTACATATCAGATCGCAAATAAAAATAGGTTTCTTTTTAAAAAATAATATTGGATTTAAAGAATAAACAAATAGTTAGAATACAAATACTCGTGTTATAAATATATTTCCCAAATACGACATTTAAATCCGATTTGTTTTTCATGCAGATCTTTGTAAAAATAAAAGCACACAAAAAATAATAATTTCAAATTATAATCATAAAGTTACCAAAAAAATGGGCGTCTCTGTTTTTAAAAGTTACCATGCCTCTAGAGTTGGTATCTGCAACTGATTTGAAATTCTGCAACATCCCAAATTCCACTAACTTTACACGCATCGATAATTCTTAGTTTAACTGTTTTGTTACTTTTTGACCTGTGATAGTTTATTAACCTGTCATTCATCTTATTAAAATCATAAAATATATATATTAACCATTTATAAATAGATTTACTCTGCCTATTATGTGTAACAGTTACTTCTGAATGTAAACAATGTCGGTAACCACCATGGTAGTTCTTAAAAAAGAATGAATGTGAATGAGAAAATAGGTTTATCACATTTAATAATATTGTAAAAAAAAAGTATTCTTTTTTTGGGACACATTCTAATTATTTTATATATTTAAATGTAATGTATAACCACAATTTGGGACCGCTCGTTAAATAGGAAAAAAGTGACAAATTTAACAGTTCATATATTTGTAATACAGTTTAAAATTGCCCGAATTAATACTTTTGCGACGAAAATCATTTCATAAGAATTTGAGCAATCATAACACTTTAAGTTAATCATGAACTTTAATCATTTTATTTAATGCTCCTTGCGAACCGGCTTGTGCAGATCTTTAATTTTATCTTGATCGGTTCTATTGTTTTTTTTTATTTACAAAATTCATCTTTAATCCGAGATCCGCACTATGTAGTAATAGTACAAAAAAAGATTTTCCAGATCCCTCCAATTATTATTTTGTTATTAATTTATTTACCTTTTTTTTTTTTTTCATTGTTTATTATTTTTACAAGAAAATCCTAATTTTCCGTAAGAAAGAATTTGGTTTGACAAAAAACTTCACTTATATAGTGTGAATATACAAAAATCCCATATACTGTAGATCGTCCCTATTGGCTTATATTATGATAATAAAAAGTAACGGACTACTTTTCTTATACAATATAGAAAAAAGAAATCGAATTTGGAATGTATAGAAAAATAGCGCTTTTAAAACTTTAAAACAGCAATCGAGATTTGCAATTTTGCTTAATTGTGATCTTTTATTTAGTTAGATATTTACAAATATTGTCGAGACCATTTTTTATGTTATTATAATAGAATTTGAAAGATGACGAAGAAAAAAATTTAAAATAAATTATATACATTTTTGTACTAATGAGAATATTTTCAAATAATTTAAATAATGAACCTATTATGTTTAGATCTTAAATATTAATACTATATTATTTGGAAAAAGCTATTTGGCGATTGTATTAAAGATTAATATCCTACTTATTGTTACTGAATTTCATATAAACGTACAATTTTAAAATTATTTATATCAATTAAAATACATAAAATTTAATTTGCCCAAAAATTATGAGCGTATAAAAGCATAATTTGGAAAATTTAAAGAATAACCCTAAACGCTTTAAGAACACATAAATGCATAATTTGAAAAAAAATCATAATTCTGGACACCATATAAACGCATAAAAGCATTAATTAGAAAAAAAATGCATAGCTCTGAACACTCTACAGTAACCGTTATATAACACGCGTAACCTTCCCTTCACCATTATTCAAAATTTGTAAATGGAAACTTGGTTAAGATGAGTTTTTTTCGCCTATTATTTTTCATTGAAGAGAAGAAAAAAATAAATTTTCATAATTGTTTTTTCAAAAAACATATCAACTTAAATTTTACCTTTATTGACGACACTGTTATTTGATTGAACAATAAAAATATCTTTGGAACATTCCCAATTTTTACGCAAACAATTTTTACAGCTACCATTTCCTTCTGAACATTTCCTATGTGTTTTTTTACAGTTATTGCATGCTCTTGAAACGTACGGACCTCTAGTTTTTTTGTTTTTGTTTTTGTTGATCTTATTGGTGTCGGTGACGGTGTTTTTGATATTTTTTACCATTATTATTAATTGATTAAAAATTCGTTTATAATAATAATATATCTAATAAATAATATTACCATTGAATGACTTAAAAAATATGTGTTTTTAACTGAGGAGAAGATATCTCTTTATATAGGAAGCGATTATAATATAACGCTATTGTTATTATTGATTATTGGTTGTTTAAAACTTATTAAGAACAACATTATGCATGTATTATAAATACAATTTGATTGTAGAATATTATTTGTTTAATTTCTACAATGTGTAATATTTGTTATAGTCAGTTTTCCAAGATACTTTATGTGAAGATAAAATCATCGTAATCACACGTTTAGTTCATTTAATTCATCCATTTCATTGATATGCGTTTTTTGCGATTAAGAGTTTATTTGATATTTTTGAATTAAATTGATGGGAAACAAGGAACTAATAAAAAACATTTATTGAAAAATTTAGATTTACTATTATTTTGATCGGAATAAATTTCATCGCTGCAGTAACGTCATACAACATAAATCAATTTTATTGGTGTAAATTGAATATTGTATGCGGAAAAACACATCAAAAAAGGTGATGAAAGCAGAGGTAGTCATGTGTATTTTGTTATACGCGAGATTTTGTCATTTTATAATAGAATTCTTAATCATTTGACTATTACTATATTCGAATAAATATTTTATATTCATTTATTTATGGTTCCAATGAAATTCAATGAATTCCAGTACAATGTCACACTAATAAATATCATTAATATGGATGAGACGGGGAAAACACCGTTGAATGTTACTACCAACTATGGTTCGAAAGTACTTTAAAAAAAGAAAAAAATACCGGTCACTATAAATTTTAATATCAATTAATTATAATACACGGTTACACGTATATGTACTACATAGTCGGACGAGTGTCACGTTACACCTTTGTTGTTTTTTTGGATATACACGTAATGAGCTATATATATAGTTTTTTATTTTCCATGAACTATTTATGTGACACATCGCGACTCTCCAGCTGTCTCTGGAGATTACTAATACATAATACACTATTACTGTTATTATTTCCGAAAGATATTAATAGGAAATTATAATAATATAGACATGGGTTTATGTGATTTTAAACTTTTTTATACTTAATGGGTAACACCCAAGGTTGGGTGACGAAATGACGAAAGTGACGAAATCAACAAAACAATAAAATAAACCAATTATTTTGTAGATTTTAAATTATGGAGTAAATAAAATTCATGATGTCAAATTCTAATTCACCCAATTCACCAATTCCTTCTTAATCATCATATAATATGAATTTGCAAACATTAAAATTAGATAATATACCTGAAAGTTCATTTAGCAATAATCAAGAATTAGCTACAGGACGTCCTGTATTTGATGTATGGTTACACCATTAAAATAGTAAATGAAGAATCATTTCAACAATCAGAATTATCAGATGATTCTACAATTTTTAAAGAAAGTTATGAAACCAGCAATGGATGTGAAGCAGCAATTCCTACTAAAATTTTGCGTACAAAAATTAAGTATCCAACCAAGAAACATGATTTACGATGTAAAAAAAATGTTTAAAATTAAATTTTTGTTTTTCGTCATCTTTATCACAATTTGACTTTTGACTTTACCCTTTGTCACTTTTCGTCACTTTTCGTCACTTTTCGTCACTTTCGTCACATGTGCCCTCATTTGACGAAATACTTTTTACACTCCAAAATATTTTCATCACCCAACCTTGGTAACACCACAAAATGAAGGTGGATAACAAATATTATTTCTGATATTGGAAACCAGTAATCGTATTCTATTGATATGGAAACATCTACTGTTTATTTCCATAATTTTTGATGTGTCCAACAATGGTGAGGGTTCAGTTATCTGCTATAACAGCCTTGTTACGGACCAGCCATTATTTCCAGATACTGTGGAGTAATCATAGATCGTACCATTTATGAGAAGGTCTACACTCATGACTATGAGTACTCGGGTGTTACAAGAAGATATTGACCTGTCATATTTTAGACATTTTATTTACGCGATTAAAATGAAAATTGTTTATTTTTATTTACTTTGGCGAATTTATTTATTTCTCAGTTTCTTAGTTATAGTTAAGGAAGAAAATCCGAGAACAAAATTTTGTTTATTATTTTAATTTATATAAGGGATTTTATTTGACTTAATTTTCATTCCAGTTTAATATTAATATGAAAAACAAAATAACTGAATAAATAATAAATAATAAAGTGTACCAACTTATGGCATTTCAACGAGTTGCAGGAGACAGCCAGTGTTGCACTTTAGATTCAAGAATTCCAATGACATTTTTAATTGGTTGAAGAACTAAAGTAAATTGTTTTATATCATCAAAAAAAACCAAAACCATGTGTATTGGGTATTCTAGTACATGGATTTGAAAATCTAAATAATTTTTATAATTTATTTCTTTGAACCTGTTGTACGTGAAAATGAAATTATGTGAATTCGCAATTCACTTATGTGAAATTCAAATTAGCCAATCAGAATATAATCGTGTAGTTATCCACAAAAAATATCCGCAGATTTCGTGAAACCTCAGAATATCCAATTTTTATTGGTGGGTTGAGTGCGTGTTATCCTTATTTAGAAAACGATTTGGCGATCGCGGATATTTTTCGTGGATGATAATAATCAGAATTTCACCCACTAATACTAAAATTATTTATATAATTACTTACACCTTTAAAGGCTGAACGTAATTTCAATGAATTATATATTAAAATAGATTTAAAAATTTTTGCTTCACGATTAGTAATTTTGGTATAACGAGTGTACAATAAAATTTGGTTGTCTACATGTATGCACAAATTTTGAGTAAGTCCTTAATAGACTAATTGTACAATTATATCTTGCGTATTAATTGCATCTTGCATATGTGCCTTTTAATTTGACAGTATACATAGTATGATATAACTCTTGCAGAACATATGGTACGGCCCATATTTTTCTATACAAAATTTTATTCTAAATCCTTTTTTGGGGGATTTAAACATTGGTATACAGCCAATGCTCATACCCACCAAAACCAATTGGGCAACAGTTTTTATATACTGTCAATCTAATTCAGTAAAATAGCAGATTTAGATCAAATCATTTAACAACTACTAATATAAATCTCAGGTTCTACTTAATATTCTGGTTAGTGATTTAAGAAGTTTTGAATAAATAAATCATTTTATTTGTTTGTTTATTGAATTCTTTTTTGTTGTAAAAAGCTAGAATGTACTTTATTGATCATACAGCTTTTACACTTTGGATGATTATTCTATAGCTCTAAATAATGTAAAGGATTACAGGACCGAATGAGTAATGGTTGTAGAGCGATTTGAATGGTATGTGGTGTGTTATTAGCGTGGTGAACATGCGAAGAAATTTAATATTATAATTTAATATTTAATATTTAATATTCATTCATTAGACAAGAATTGTGTAATGGTTTAATATATATCCTAGGTAGTGAGTGAGTGAGTGTTAAATGATACATTGTTGTATCAAATGTCAACATATTATTTTATGAATGGGATAGGATCACGCAAACTTCATAGATAGGTCAGTAACAAAAATTCCTGTTTGTTATATGATTTAATATATAACTTGACCCCAAGGTTTGCAATAACATTAGAAAAAAGAACATAACTTGATCCATAATGTATACTAACATTAAAAATTTTGAAACTGTCTACTGTAGCAAAATTAAATTTACCAATCAATTGATTAACTGATTTTATAAAAGATTTGCTATATATAAAGTATTACATTCATATTAACGAACAAAAAATATACAATATGAGCAATAGAGATGAAACTTCAAATGTAAAAGATCATAAACGTGGGAAACGTATAGTTTGGTCATTATGCAAGCACATGTACAAATTGAATAGCTTTCATCTATAAATGTATTTCTTCTTGATTGTAATTTGCAAATAAATTAAATAAGTTAATGATTAAGCTGCTCATATCTAAATTGCTTTTAAACATCTGAATATTTTTTTAATATGTTTATTTGGTTCTGAAATTACCACCTTTTAGGTAGTTGGGTATAGGATGGACTCTATGTAATCACGTGTTAGTATAACTGGAGAAAACAAAAAACTAATTATAATTAATATTAATACTTATGCTAATACGTATAAAAAAAAATATGGAAAATGGGTTTTTTAAAAATATGGAAAAGAGTACAAATATAAAAACGTATTAATACGGAAAACCCGTAATTTGTTGATGCCATATTAATATTAATATTAACAATAATAATATTAACATATAATAAATTTCGGGCTAATAGTTTTGATGCATGTAACCTTCCATATTTATCGAATTTTTCAATAAAAA